>CM053026.1:112839530-112859421 GCA_028564925.1 Lithobates sylvaticus
TTCCTACTTAGGCAAGTGTGGCTTCACAGCCAGTTTCTTGCATGTGCGAGCCAGGCTGTGCCTTGTGAATGGTCCCGTGATGTGTCCCACAAAACTGCGGGGAAAGAGGGGGGGGGACTTCTGGTTTAGATCACTGCAGTGATTCAAGACCAGGTACCAGCACCAAAAAAAGTGCCCAATGTGGCAGTGGAGAGAGGGGGGGGGGGGGGGGGGGGTGGAGACATTGCAGAAAAAGGCATGGTAATTCAATAATGGGAAAAAGCTGCAGGGAGTGTACAGATGACTAGTGCTTTGCCCTCTACTTGTCTTTTTTGGCATAGCCTACACAACACATACTCTTTAAAGTTTATTTTTCTATCTGTTATTTGCAAACCAATTTAATTCATGTCTATGTTGGAATGCTTACAAATTACGCTTACTTAAATGTATTAAAGTGGATGTAAACCCACTCTCCTCCTTTCTAAACTACTGCCATAGTGGTTATCTATAAGGATATGCATGCCTCCTGCATGTATCCTTACCTGTCAAATGTCTCCCCTATATCTGTTATGAGACTCGAAAGACTCCCTGTCCACCTCTACACTCCCCTTGTCAACATGCATTTTCTCCTATGTATTTCTTACACTGAACTTCTGCTATGATCACTAACATCCAGTCAAAACCCAGAAAAGTCACCACATGACTTCAGCATGCCCAATCATGCTGAGGTGTGGAGCAGCAAATCCTGGGAGAGCTGGAGAAGAAAGGGGTATCTGAAGTACACATAATGTCTCTCAGACTTGTGCATGAGATATGTAAATCCCCTGTCACTCACAGCAAGGGGGAAAAACAGACTCCCATTTCTCTGTCTGTTTTTATCTCACTGAAAAAAAGATAAGAGTATTGCTCAGAGCTGGATTAACTCTTAATGGCAAGACTAGGCACAGATGACATGAAATCCTATACTGTACAAGGTGCAACCCTTAATTAAAAAAAATTGGGGTTACATCCACTTTAAGTGATTTCCCTTATTTGCTATTCTGATGTTCTAGATTTTTCCTTCAACTGTTTGACAAACAGCTTTTGGTTCATCCCTTTGAGATATTGTGGTAAGAAACTTATTTTGACAAACACAGCTTCAAGTTCATTCCTTTGAGATATTGTGGTAAGAAACTTATTTTGAACAATGCTGTAAGTATTTATTGACTGTAGCCCACAGAGAATCAATCAGTAAATTACATTGTACGTATCAAGCTGAGCAAATGAATTTCTTGATGTGAACATTATCCTAAGATTTAAGAATACATTGTTGCTGCACTCAGCAATAGAGCAGAGAGCACTCGTTAACAAGAGCTCATCAAATATTTTCCCCGCTACAGCGCAAATTACAGATGAACAACATAAAATAATGTAAATTAGGTTTTGAAAGCTACTTGGCACTTTATGCTTGGAGAATATACATCCACACGAAAATATTACAGAGGTCCATAGGCTATAGAAAGCATTAGCAGCTACATAGAAAAGCAAGCAGGAATAAAGACTTGTACATACAGTGACCAATCATGGGCTCAAGACAAAAATTATATCTTGAATGCAATTGGTTGTTGAGGGCAAGAGGCCAGGTTAGTCACTACAGTAAAATGGTAAGTGCATGCATGAATTCGTTTCTCATTTCCTCTGCATTCAGATACTTCTTAAAGCATTGTTCACAGAGTCCAGGAACTGGAGGAACCAGATACATATTTGGGGACTCTACGCCAGGGGTGTCCAAACTTCTATCAAAGAGGGCCAGATTTGATGCAGTGAACATGCGCGAGGGCCGACTATTTTGCCTGACATTCTTTGAACCATTAAAATTCGGTCTAAGTGTGTTTGTCCGAGCACTAATACACTGCCCAACAAGAATTATTCTGCCTTTGTGGCTGTGTGTGGTGAAGAGATGAGCTTGGGCTTGTTATTTGGACAGAACATATTTATTGGCTTATAACTCGCACCTTCACTTTAAGAGGGAAGTTTCAGGAAAAAATCTTAAATTTTATATTAAATAATCAGTGACCATCTGCAGCCTCACCATTGCCATGAATTCAGCCTCACCATTGCCATGAATTCAGCCTCACCATTGCCATGAATTCAGCCTCACCATTGCCATGAATTCAGCCTCACCATTGCTATGAATGACTGCTTTAGACTGTGAGACTCAGAGTAGATGGTAATATAATAATACTATAGTGTAGTGCAACTTATCAGGAAATATATATATATCATAAAGTACAATAACTAAGTTAGTAAACATATGCATATGACAAAGTGAATTCGTGAGGGCTACAGAGGAAGCCCGATCACAAGGGTGCAACGCGTATAGGAGCCGAGCCTGTGATGTCATGCCGTGCACTCACCCGGGAGTTGAGCCGGCGTTAGACTGTTGATACTGAATGCTTTTGTCAAGCTCCGTTTTTAGTAAGTGTAAGTCTTTATATGCAGGAGTAAACATTTTTTAAGCGGGAGTACACTATGTTTGTGCCTCTTGCATCTTTCATAATGCCTGTGGGGGAAGTGTGACTCATGCTGGTGGAGCTGGAGGATAGAGATGAAAGTAATCAGAAGACACTTTGGGTATTATATTGGACTATTATGCAATTTTGAATGTATATATATAATTTGCTGATAAGTTGCGCTACACTATATTATGTAATTGATTGTTACATAGCGGTGGGTGGAGCACTGTAAGTGCTTGAGCTAGCAACTTGATACATGCATTTATACATAATCATTTTTGTAGTTTCACTTTCTTTTGGGTTGATGGTGCTGGTTTTCTTTTTACTTACCGTATATGTTAATATAATCAGCTCAAACCAACCTAAAACTGGGGTCTCCTACTACAAACTGTTTACTAAGGTGCCGTTCACTAGGTGTGAATTCACATTGTGATCATATATAATATATACTCTGTGTATCCAGGGTTGTGGGCATGTTGCCGGCAGTGATGTAAGTAACTGAGTTAAAATAAACGGAGTTACTTAACGCAGTTACTTTAGAGCAGGGGTGCCCAAACTTTTCAAGAGCGAGGGCCTCTTAAGCGAATTGGTAACTGGTCGCGGGCCACAATGAGTGGAGCGGGGGGATGATAGGTACATGTCCATGGACACAGCCCACTCTACTCTATGGGCCCTCTGATCCAATCCGATTCGCCCAGATGGAAGGGGCAGATCCCTTTCTATTTTTTTTCAGGTAGGCGGGTGTAAACAGACACAAGTCCGTTTACATCTGCTGCTCCATAGAGGTGAATAGTAAGTCTGATTGGGTCGGACCAATCATGTGAAAGGGGCCTTAGGCTGCTTTCACGCTGATGCGCTGCGATTTGCCCAAACTGCAGATGCAACGCAGTGAACCTGTGGTTTTTCTGCGGGTTAGCTGCACTTTGCTGTAAACTTCTATTTTATCCTGCAGGTGTGGCCCACTTTCTGAAGGCGCAACAGCTGCACTGCACCTGCGGATCAGTTTGAAAGCAGCCCAGTAACCACTGCAAAACAGATATATCCATATATACTGTGAATTTAGTAGTAAACTTACCTTAAATAACCTTCTTCCATTCTGGTATCGCTGGCTGTTGCTGTCCCAGGCGGAGTGCGTTTGGTATCACTCTGCCTGTGACAGAAGCAGGCGCTATACAGGAAGCATTGGCTTATGTGGCTCTGCTCCGCAGCCAATTGCTTCCACTACCAGCGGCTTAATTCACAAAACTGCTGCTCTGGGATGGCAGAGGGTTGCCGACCTGCCATCTTAGAGCAGGAGGTCGAAGGCCACATCAGAGGGCTTGCCAACCTGCCATCTTAGAGCAGGAGGTCGAGGGCCACATCAGAGGGCTCCGCGGGCCACATGTGGCCCCCAGGCCACTGGTTGGGCACCCCTGCTTTAGAGGGTAACGAGTAATCTGATTACTTTTCCCCTAATGGTAACGCAGTTCCCATTACTTGGGCGGCGTTACTGCAATTACATCTACCGCCACTAGATTTCAGTAGTGTAATTCTAGTGTCCTAGAAGTTCCCCCGCCGGATAAGGACCCCCTGTACTGCGCAGGCGTAGCGCTTGCACAGTACGCAGGACTACGGAGCTTACGAAAATTGCCGAACCTAAACAGCTCTGAGTGAACTCTACACTGCACAGGTGCAGTTAACATGTAATTGTACGAGGCAATGCCGCAGGCTCCCGATGCTCGTGCTACTCTGCAAGGGGTGTCTATCGTGTAACTAAGGGGCGGGTCTAGTATTACTGTAACTAACCGGCACATTTATTATTATTGTTATATATCGAGCTCTGCCCGTTAATTTAACATTCGCCCTCTTCTGTAGCCATCCGCCCCTTACATGATATAATAATAATAGACCCGCCCCTTGCTTACACGCTATAACAGATCTGCCCCTTGGTTAGAGTAATAATGGAGCAGCCCCTTGGTTACACGATATATAACAATAATAAATGCGCCCCTTGCTTACAGTAATACTAGACCCACCCCTTAGTTACACGTATAGAATATAAAAAAAAAAAAAGTCACAGTTACTTTGCTGCGTAACTAATTACTTTTCCAATGTAGTAACTGAGTTACTAACGCAATTACCTTTTGAGAGAAGTAATTTGTAACTTAACTAATTACTTTTTTAAAGTAAGATGACCAACACTGGTTGCCGGACGGTCTGGGTACCTAGGCTTGTATAACAGACTATTTGGTAATTATTTCATGCTAATTAGATCACTGTCAGCTATTAGTTGCTAGATGTGGATAAGCATACTGTTTAAGTTGACTGTTCCTTAGATGTGCTAACTGCTTAGGACATTAGGATATCAAGATTAGGTATGTGTGGTATATAAATTCAGGGAGAGTTTACAATAAAGAGAGTTCCAATTTGCACCTAAGCTAGTGTTGTCTACATCTTGGGTGCAATGCAATATTAAGTTATAACACCTGGTTCCAGATTGGAGGAAATCTGTATCTTGATGGAAGCACCCAAGCTGGGTACTGGACGTTCCGTCACACTCACCTTAATCCATGTAACTGAAATCATTGATAGTCTGGTCCTCTGCTCTCCAATGTTGCTGGGAACTCGTATTAACTGCCATATCTGTTCTGAGGATGTTACCACTGGTTCTACAGTGATTACAACTCAGACATGATGGCATCAGTGTAACAACAAGACCAGTCAAAGACAGGCCAGATGTCACAACTAGATCGGGCATGCAATAAGATCATGAAGTAATGTGAGTATTACTGTATGCTAGCCTATCTCGCTTGCAAAAAGGATCAATAGAATATTCATCCGTGGGGACAGGCCAAAGTTAGGCTTTAACCACTTGCCGCCCGACCACCATCAAATGATGGCTGGGTGTCGCGGCTCTTGTTCTGGGTGGACGTCATATGATGGCTCTCCAGAACGACCGCTCTTGCACGCCCTTGGGGGCGCGTGTTGCAGCGATCGGTGGTGCGGTGTGTCAATTTGACACACCGCTACACCGATCTCGGTAAAGAGCCTCTGATCACGAGGTAAACATGAAGAGCCGTTGATCGCCTTTTCCTCACTCGCGTCTGACAGACACGAGAAGAGGAAAGCCGATCGGCTGCTGCCCTGACGGGGGGGGGGGCCCTGGGGGGGGGGGGGGGGGGGGGGGGGGGGGGGGGGGGGCGGGGGCGGGGGGGGGGGGGTGGGGGGGGGGGGGCGGTCTGTGCTGATTGTTTATCAATGCAGCCTCCCTTCAGATGCTCACCCAGGACCACCAGGAATGGCCACCCCACTGGACCACCAGGTATGCCACCCTAGACCACCAGGGAAATGCCTTTCAGTGCCCAGGCAGCTGCCAATCAGTGCCCATCCCTAATGCCTGCCAGTGCCAGCAGTGATGCCCAACGCCATCAGTGCCACCTATCAGTGACCAGCAGTGCCGCCTATCAGTGCCACCCATAAGTATCCATCAGTGCAGCCTTTCAGTGCCCATCAGTGCTGCATATCAGTCCCACCCATCAGTGCCGCCTACCAGTGCCCTTTTTTTTCCAAAATTGTAGGTATTTTTTAATTTGTTTAGCAAAAAACTAAAAATGCAGAGGTGATCAAATACCACCAAAAGAAAGCTCTATTTGTGGGAAAAAAATGATAAAAATTCTGTTTGGGTACAGTGTAGCATGACCGCACAATTGTCATTTAAACAGCAACAGTGCTGAAAGCTGAAAATTGGCTTGGGCAGGAACAGGGTGCCCTGTATTGATGATTGACCAAAATGTATGCAGATATTTGAGGGTCCACGCACACTGGGCATAAAAAATGAAGCTTACACAGGCTTTTGGCATTTTTTTTCTTTTTTTTTTTTTTTTTTTTCTTCAGTCTGTATAAGCAGCTCTATGTTAGTCTATTTGTTAATGCACAAGAGGGATTTTACAGGCATATTTGCAGAAAACCATTTTCAAGCAGAACAAGAATAGTGCTTTTGAGAGGTGCGTTCAGACAGAAAAAATGCTCATTTAGGAGCGTTCAGAATTTTCAAGTGTACATTGATTATAGTTAAAAATGAGCAGAGGAGAATGTTTTAGGAACAACAAAAAAAAGCTTATTAAAGCAAATGCCCAAACTTGTGCAATATGAGCCACTATGAGCGTTCTTATGCTGCTTTCTCTGCTAGAGGTTCTGCCATTTTTTTCAGCAGCTTAGTGCGCATGGACCCTAATAGTGAGCCAAAAGCTTAGACTAAAATGGACTAATCTTTGAAGGCATTTTTACGCTTCCCAGTGCAAGCCAAAGATCAAAGTAATATGCAGCAGACTGTAAAGACATACCGCTGCTTTCTCTATATATGTATGTGAGAACAGAGGCCTCCGTACAGCGGTCTGATGCACCCCCTGCCTTATCAACTCTACAGCTGCACAATCAGCAACACTTGCTCTCTTCAGCAGGCTTTTCTGTAGAAGGGGCAAGGAAGGCGGTAAGTGTCAAATCGCTGTATGGAGGCTACTGCTCCCATCTACTGAGAAGCGGTCCTTCTTTGCACCCTGCTGCCTATTCCTTGGATTTCCAGCTGGCATCAGGGAGCTTTCAAATGCTTGCAAACAGCAAGACGTTTCAGTTTATTCTTTTTCTCTCATAAAATATTCCTTCTTACTTTTAGTTAAACTTCAGCTGAGCTTTAAGTTAGCCATGTATGCAACAACAACATCATTTCAAATGCTTTTTATCTTAAAAACAATAACTTGATACAAAAAAAAAAAAAAAATTGTCAAATGTGACTGTTTGTCATTCTACCAGGACTATTTTTCCTTTTTGATTGGAATAATTTTTTGAGTTTTTTTGTTTTTTTTTAACACTTTCCCCACCCGGCCTATTGTAAAATGATGGCCGAGTGGGAGCACTATTGTTCTGGGAGCAGGATTACACCACACGTGTGCCCCATGGGCTGAGCTGCGGCGCCATCTGTCACCTGTTGTGTTTTAAAAATATTTTTTAAAATTATTATATATTTTTTAATACTGTATACTGTCACCAGTCAGTGTCCCTGATCACTGCCACACCAGTTATATGATGACGCTGTACTGCACTGCCAACAGTATTTAACAAAAAAAAAAAAATTAAATTTCTTAATTTTTCAAAAAATGGTGACAAAAAAATTACAACTTTAAAAAAAAAAAAAACTTGCCATGCCTCTTAATGCTGGTTCACACAGGGGCAACACGACTTGCAGGCCGACTCTGTGAGGTGACCTGCACACGACTTCAGCGGCGACTTCTATATAGAAGTCAATGCAAGTCGCCCCCAAAGTAGTACAGGAACCTTTTTCTAAGTCGGACCGACTTGAGTCGCTCCTATTAGAAAGGTTCCATAGTACAGAACGGAGCACGACTTGTTAGGTGGCTAAGTCGCTTGACAAGTCGCCCCTGTGAACCGGCTCTTACTAAATACCTTGAACTGTAAACTTTCCAAAAGAGGTAATCTGGGGGATATTTGTACTGTTCTGGCATTTTCATGCCTCAAGAAATTTGATTTCTGTCAGTACATCAGGACTGATCGATTTTCAGATATATACCATAGTTTGTGGACTCTATAACTTTCCTACAGACAAAATAATGTATACTGATTTTGGTTATTTTCACCAAAGAAAGGTAGCAGTACAGATTTTGGCCTAAATTTAAGAAGAAAGATTATTTGCAAAATTTTACAACAGAAACAAAGAAAAATGCGTTTTCCTCCAAATTCTCAGTTTTGTTTGTTTTGCAAAAAATGTACATAATAAAAAAATAAAACAGTGGTGATTAAATACCACTGAAAGAAAGCTATATTTGTGTGAAGAAAGTGATAAAATGTTCATTTGGGTACAGTGTTGCATGACCGCGCAATTGTCATTTAAAGTGCGACAGTGCTGAAAGCTGAAAATTGGCCTGGGCAGGAAGGGGGTAAAAGTGCCAAGTATTGTTCAGAAGGGATTAATTGAACCAACACCAGAGTGCCACCGATTACTTAAAAATAAAAATGTTTCTTTGAAATAGCTGCTTAATATAGCAATCATACAATTATGTGTATGGCCAGCATTACTTCCCTTTCTCTTTTCTCGGGTGCTAGTTTACATACAGTACCTTAAATGAAAAAACAAAAAAACACTCAGGTCACAAACAAAATGAAAGTACAACTCCAGCCCACATCTTCATCTACAGTTAGGCTACTTTCACACTTTACAGGCGCTAAAAATAGCGCCTGTAAAGAGCCTCTCCTCTCACTCCAGTGTGAAAGCCCGAGTGCTTTCACACTGGAGCAGTGCGCTGGCAGGACGACAAAAAAAAGTCCTGCAAGTCACATCTTTGCAGTGCTGTAGGAGCGGTGTATACACCGCTCCTAAGGCGCCCCTGTCCATTGAATTCAATGGGCAGCGCTACTGCAGCAGCGCTTTGCGGGCGCTTTTAACCCTTTCTCGGCCGCTAGCAGGGGTTAAAAGCACCGCTAGCAGCCGAAAACCTCAGCAAAAATTACGGTAAATCGCTGCTAAAACTAGCCACCGGCGCCCCCAACGCCCCAGTGTGAAAGTAGCCTTATAGAAGTGGGAAAGGGTTAGAATAGATACTCTAAAGGAGATTGCTAAGAGATTGTTCAGTCCATGTATATTTGGGTCACACATTATTAGAGGAAATCTAAACAGAGTAGAATAAGTAACTCCCTTAGCTTTCGTCTTTAAAGTGGAGTTCCACCCAAAAATGGAACTTCTGCTTTAAGTGCTGGTGACCCCCTGACATGCCACAATTGTCATGTCATTTTTTTGGGGGGGGGGGGGCGGTTACCCTGTTTTTAGAGGCACCCAGCTCCCACTTCCTCCCCTGGCGCTGCCACGCCGGAAGGAAGTTCACCTTCCCCCCTCCCTCCCCGCAATCTTCTGGGACATGTCACAGGTCCCAGAAGATTGTTTGGCCATTCACAGTATGGCTCATGCATGCGCAGTGCATGCTGGGCTGTGAAGCCACAGCCGGGCATCCACAGTTATAATGCTGGCACCACGGAGAGGAGAGAGGCTTCCTGCATCGCTGGACTGTGGGACAGGTGAGTGTCTGATTATTAAAAGTCAGCAGCTACACTTTTTGTAGCTGCTGACTTTTAAATGGGTGAAACTCTGCTTTAAGGAGATGTACAGTCAAAGCAAGTTTGTCTGTACTTCCACTGTGGATCACAGGAGTGCAGTTCGCTGAAGCCCGCTGACGTCACAGAGCCAGTCCCGGCTTGGTCAAGATTGCGACATTGGAGTCAGAATCCGCCACATGCCAGGACCGGCACACGGCTCAGCCTCTCAGAGAAACGCTGAGAGCCTGAGCCAGCCGCTCCCATCCCATCCACAGCCCAGCGCTCCAGTGAGCGCGCCCGGGGGGGGGGCGCAGAGAGCTGCTGATTGCCAAAAAACAAAACCCATACATCTAAATTAATAGCATAATAAACAAAATGTCATTCTGTCTTGAACAGGACCTCCGAAGCTCTACAGAGGAGGAAGTTGGGCACAGCACTGGAGCATGGAGATGGTGTAGTAATGGTTTTGCTTTTACAATGGGGGGTGGGGGGGAGAAAGAAAAAAAGGAGAACATTTTCCTGGGAGTTCCACAATAAATACAGGACACTCCAACATCATTCAGTCTTTTTTCTTTAGCGGGGGGTGGGTAGATAATGGACTGACTCAACCCCCCAGCAGTGTTTCCCTTGAGAACATTTTAGCATTATATTTATTAATTTTATGCAATATGTACAGAGATGCAAAACTGATCATCTTTTAAGAGCGAACCCTTTACTAGGCATGTTTAACATAATAATGACTTAAAACATATTGGTCTGGAACAGGTGCATATAGCATGTCTACAATTGCTGCATCAAAATAATCTTGCCAGGCCACCTGTATCTTGTCTGTACTCGCCAGCAACTATTAGCCTAAAGCGAATATAATTTACGTGAGCACAACGTAGCCATTTAAGTAGATTAATGCAGTGCAGAAAATGTGCCCAAAGTTCATAAAAATAAAAACATTGATCAGCCTCAGAACTGTTCAGGAAAACACAAAGATAAAATATATTCAACAGTGTTTTTTAAGTGGCAATGCAACACACAAAGCCTGCAATTATTGAAAATTGCTTGAAATTGAACACAATAGAAAATACATGACTTCTATTGACACAATCTTCTTTTGAACTTTTTTGATCAATAGGTGTTTTTTGCTTTGAATAAAAAAATAAAAAAAATAAATAAAAAAGACCTCTGAAAAGACTGAATATTTTACAGCCAAGTTAAATCCATTTTAATGCCTTGAGTGAGATCTTTCCTCTCCAGGGTGGTGATTATGACGCATTTGCTTTTTAAAATACATGTTGCAAAAAATATTGTGGTCACTGCTTTCTACTTATCAGTGGGTCAAAGCAATATAGCCAAGAATAGACCATTTATAGCTTTGGAAATGTTAATCTTTGGGGTTTAAAGTCATACGAAATACACAGTTTAATTTACATTGTCCCTTCTATTTCTGCATATGGATGATGGCACTGTAATTATTTTAACAAAAACATCTAAGTACCTTTTTCCCTTATTGATATACAGCTGTCACATGACCCAGCCAGCTCTTTCCCAACCTGTCCACAGGGAAACATAAGCAGGAGGAGCTTCTAGTCCTCTGCTGCTTGTCACATGTTAAAAATAATACAGAGTAAAAATAAATCAATAATATCAATAAACTGTTTTAAATTGGCATACAAATATATATTTTTTAAATCAAATCTTTATTACTCTAGCCCATGTCTTAGAATAAGAGGGAGGTGAAGCCACCATTAATCAAAATGTAATATCCTGCCAGCATTGTGTTCAGCTGGTTAGTAGGCATGGAGGAGGAGGGAATGAGTGGGCTGTCATTTACCACTGTGTATACACCCTCATGTGTGACTCTATAGTCACATGGGCTGCTCGGATGTGATAGGGGGAAATGGTCAGCACAGAAAACTGAGCATGTGTAGAGTTGTCACCTTAGCTGCAAAATCCTTAGCTGAATTATCCCTAGCTGAATTGGGGAAATGAACAGAAAGTGGAGACAGAGAGCAGCAGGATCAATCAGGTCTTTTGCAGAATCAAGAGGGGGTGTGCCTCTGTAACCAATAACCAGCAGAAACTTAGGTGAGGAAATAGGATCTCATGGCGAAAAGCCCCTATGGCCATAGACAATGGAACAGTCTCATGAGTCACATAGGCAGGCTGTAGAGGTCTCCCGTCAAGAGCCCTCAATGGCAAGTGGAGTGTCACGCAGCTGCAGAGGAATCGAGTGCTTCGATACAAAGGCAGCATCAATGAACAGGCCTGCAGCCCCAGACTCAATTAGAGCCTGTATCTCGACGGACGACTCACCCCAAGAAAGGGTAACCCAAGCCTTCTGGATAACTGGGGACGAAACAACGACACCATAGGTCTGTCCGTGACAGGACCTCAAGGTTCGGGCGTTCCCTGGACAGGTAGGACAAGACTTCAATAAGTGACCTGCGTGGCCACAATAAAGGCACAATCTTACCTTCCTCCTAAGAGTTCTCTCATCCGCAGAGAGACGCATGAAGCCCAAATGCATGGGTTCATCTTCACAGACTGACTCGGTACCAGGAGGCATTGGATGTGAGGGAGGCGAGGGAGGCAAGGATGGGACTGAAAAGTTCGAAGACAAATGTACTGGAGGCTTTCGCAAGCGCTCCTTAACCGCTTCCCGACCGCCTCACGCCGATGTACGTCGGCAGAATGGCACGGCTAGCAGAACCACGTACAGGTACGTGGCCCTTTAAGAGCCTAGCTGTGGGTCGCGAGCGCGCCGGTCGGGAGCTCCGTGACCGCGGCCGCGGGACCAGCGGACCCGATCGCCGATGGTGACCCGCGATCGGGTCACAGAGCTGAAGAACGGGAGAGGTCTGTGTAAACAAACCTCTCCCCGCGCTTCCTACTCTGCCTGTCATTGATCGGCTGTTCCCTGTCATCGGAAAAGCCGATCAATGACGTCAGACGTCAGCCCTGCCCCTAATGTAAAAAAAAAAAAACACACACGTCACAGCCCATAACCCCTCCCCCCAGTGGTTAACCCTTTCACTGCCAGTGTCATTTATACAGGAATCAATGCATTTAAATAGCATCGATTGCTGTATAAATGACAATGGTCCCAAAAATATGTCAAAAATGTCTGATGTGTCCGCCATAATGTCACAGTCACAATAAAAATCGCTGATCGCCGCCATTACTAGTAAAAAAAATATATTAATAAAAATGCTATAAAACTATCCCCTATTTTGTAAACGCTATAACTTTTGCGCAAACCAATCAATAGTCGCTAATTGCGATTTTTTTTACCAAAAATATGTAGAAGAATACGTACCGGCCTAAACTGAGGGAAAAAATATTTTTTTTATATCTTTTTTGGGGATATTTATTATAGCAAAAAATATAGCATTTTTTTTTCAAAATTGTCGCTCTATTTTTTTTTATAGCGCAAAAAATAAAAACCACAGGGGCGATCAAATACCACCAAAAGAAAGCTGTATTTGTGGAAAAAAAAGGACGCCAATTTTGTTTGGGAGCCACGTCGCATGACCGCGCAATTGTCTGTTAAAGCGACGCAGTGCCGAATCGCAAAAAGGGGCCTGGTCCTTTGGCAGCCAATTGGTCCGGGGCTGAAGTGGTTAACTTAAAAGGGAGTCTTTCTCTGAGTCTGAAGTCAATGAGCATGGCAAACGTGATCAACATCTCCAGCTCAGTGGGTATATCTCGATAAAATGTATATATAAAGGGAGCTCTGAGTGTCAGGACCAGGCAGATAGTGTCTATAATTGGACAAAGGGGTCCAATGATAAAATCTTCCACACTTAGGGCTCCACTCACAGAGAGGAGCAATCTCTAATAAAAGACAAAATAAAAGAAAAAAAGACGCCTTTTTTTCTTTTAAAATAGAATTAGAATTAAAAACTTTTTAATATCCCCAAAAAAATTAAAAACACTTACAGGATCTGAAGAAAGAAAGAGCATGTCATTTAATCATGGAGCAGGTGATCCGGCATCAGGAAGGTCCCCAGCCTGTTATGGGTTCCCAGGGATGTCCATGTGCAGACCCGAGACAGTCTCGGCTCTTGTGCACATCACTGGATTGAGATCAGGCTCAGCTATGTATTTAGGGGGAGCTGCGTGCAGAAGGTTTGGGTGGAGGGGCTTTGGTGAGATATAACAGGTCTAAACAGACCCCGGACATCTCCCCTTTGAGACAGGGAAAGAGACTGAGGACACAGATTACCCAGTCATTTTCTCTGCAGCCTCAGCTGCACTGAAGATGAATGGACAGGAGACAGAGGCTCCTGTTCATTCATAAACTGAAGCATTGTAAACACAGTTTACTCTGCTCAGTTATGAATGGAAAGAGTCAGTGATCACTGTGCATTCAGGAAAGGAAGGAGACGATAAATGACATATTTATCGTCTCCTTTCTCTGCTCTTCATCCTGACAGATCCGGGAAAGGGGGGGGCGGAGGACAGGAGGAGCATGGAGCATGGAGGGGGGACTGGAGGAGCATGGAGAGGGACAGGAGTAGCACAGAGGACATAAAGGGGGACCACAGGAGCACAGAGGGGGACTGGAGGAGGAACAAAGGGGGACTGGAGGAGGATCAGAGGGGGACTGGAGGAGGATCAGAGGGGGACTGGAGGAGCACAGATAGGGGGGCCGGAAGAGCACGGCGAGGGGGGCCGGAAGAGCACGGCGAGGGGGGCCGGAAGAGCACGGCGAGGGGGGCCGGAAGAGCACGGCGAGGGGGACCGGAAGAGCACGGCGAGGGGGACCGGAAGAGCACGGCGAGGGGGACCGGAAGAGCACGGCGAGGGGGACCGGAAGAGCACGGCAAGGGGGACCGGAAGAGCACGGCGAGGGGGACCGAAGGAGAACGGAGAGCGGGACCGAAGGAGAACGGAGAGGGGGACCGAAGGAGAACGGAGAGGGGGACCGAAGGAGAACGGAGAGGGGGACTGGATGAGCACAGAGAGGGAGACCGGAGGAGCACAAAGAGGGAGACCGGAGGAGCAGGAGCACAGAGAGGGAGAACGGAGGAGCACAGAGAGGGGGACCAGAGGAGGACATGGAGAAGAAGGACACAAGGAACAGCCTGGGGTGATCGGTGGGGTGAGTTACAAGCACCGATCTCCCTGTGTAGATGGGGGGGGAGGGAGGAGGAGAAGTATTTGTCAGCTGCTTTATTGAAATCTATACATGGCAATTGGTGCTTGAAACTCGCCGTACCCCTGTCTGCCCAGGAATCGGGTCAAGCATCAGAGCATTTGCAAAAAGTACTCGTGCAAATGCTCGGTATCAGCACCAATACCGCTATCGGTGCAACCCTAATGTGTACATATAAAAAACACTATAAATTACCATTACCCACTTTTTTATAAGTGATCACATTCCCTCTGCTCTGAGCCGCATAATAGCTGGGGGAGGAGAAGCTGCAGAACACGGAACTTTACAGAGAAAGGCTGCTCAGGAGGGGCGTGTCAGTACAAGTCTGATCATTGGAGGAGAGCAGCCTGAATTCCCTGTACAGCTAGCGAACTGCCCAACACTGTCCTCTCCTGCGTAGTGTGGTCAGTTTTTTAATAGGAAAGCAGAAGGACTGGCAGGAACACCAGGGATTTTACACAAAGGAAGCAATACAAGGAGAACAGGATACTTTTTCATACAAGTACATAGTATAGCAGGCACATATCAGTTATATAAAAGTCGGGTTTACAAAGCTTTAAGCACGGCCTTGCTATATCCCCTTTAGAGCAGTGTGCTTGAAGTTGTTTGGCCTGCAACCTAAAGCTGGATTCAAGGGTGCAGTTGCGTTGTAGCCTAATGTACTGGACAAATGGAATGCTTTTCACCAGGCTAAAGCCCCATACACACGCGCGGATTATCCGAGGACCAGGTCCGTCGGATCATGTCTGTCATACTTTGTCCGATGTTGGTTTTGCGCACACACGGTCGGACAAAGTTGTCGGAAAATCCGATCATTCTGAACGTGGTGACGTTTGTTGCCTACGACGGGACTACGTAGAGGCTAGTAGCCAATAGCTTTGGTCTTGTAATGTGATCTGAGCATGCGTAGCACTTTGTCCGTCGGAATTCGCTACACACGATCGGATTTGGTGTGATCGGACTTTGTTGTCAAAAAATCTATCCAGCAGGAGATAGGACTTTGTCCGTCGGACAATCCGATGGAAACTGTCCGATGGTGCCTACACACGGTCGGAATTTCCGACAACATTGTCTGATAGGACAGAATCCATCGGAAAATCCGACCGTGTGTATGGGGCTTAACAGGGTGGGAGGCTGGGAGCTGGTTGCGTGCAATATGGAATTGTCAGCAGTGGACTTCCTAAATAGTGCGGCAGCTAGTGTGCTGGTAGGCCGTATACAAATTTCACATCTAAAAATGTAATTTTTACTTTTACTATTTTAAACTATAGAGCCTATTTACACTTAACCTATTTTTGTGGGGCAGATCACCATAACACACAAATATGAATGGGCCCTTAAGTTTGAAACTTTACTGTGTTTGCACTGTGTTTGCAACTGCTTGCAAAAGCAAAAAACAGGTAGCTACATACATACTGACAGTGGCTTTGGCTCTGGCTGAAAGTGAAATATCCATAAGCAATATTTTACATTTTTCTGATAAAAAAAAGAAATTATAACCAAAAATGTATTAAACTAATAAAGGATATTTCTTTTTCCCCATTAAACTAAATCTTATTACCTCTGCTGACACATCACACCTGCTAGCCAGGGTGAAAACAACATAAAATTCTGTTTAATTTATTCTGAGAGAATGACTGACAACATTAGCAAATAAATAGCTAAAAGGAAAATGAACTCCAGTTTGAAATAACGAGGGCAATCGGTGCTAAGATAAAGTGACCAACATTTTGCTTAACCATGCAACACAGCCTGCAAGTTCAAAGGCTTTGCAATTTCATAGCAGGAAAGTGGGAATATGAAAAGAGAAGACACACAGATTTCCACAAATGTAGCCATTACCTGCAAATGATCGGCCCTGGACGCAGACTGTGAACCCAGAAATGACAATAAGCTCTTTACTTCCATGCTCATTTATTGCAGTGGAGATCTGCCTGCATACTGTGCTACACTGGTTTACTACCATCCCAGACTTCCCAGAGGAATGGAAAGGCCTGGGAACCATGGTGATGACACCATCTCGGTACTGTAAAAGTGATCAGGTGCCTCTATAGCGGCCTGTATCACTTTTACATGACAGCCAATCGTCACACTGAAAAAAAACAATACCCAGGACATTAACAAACATACCTTGGTAGAGAAAGAGTTAAGGAGCTAGGATAAATACAATTGCCATTGTACATAGCCTGTTTGAGCCATCTCAGTTCTTGTAAATTAAGGCCCATTTGATAAAATATTCCTGATAGCAACCTAAAAAAGACTTTGCATCAGAAATATTTTCATGCATGCTAAAAAATGTGCCCGTGTAACATTTTCACTCCCCTCCCCTTCTTGATGATACAAAAGTGCTGTGTTAAAACATCACTTCTGGGTCTCTCTCCCTTTCACTCTTCCCAGCCTGTGTGGCTGGGGAAGAAGCTGATGGAATGCTATCTGCACTCCAGATTCCAGAAAAGTAGCTAAGACATTCTGCATTTTTGTTGGATTGTTCTCCTGACCAGACTGTGTCCAAAGTGCACAAAACAAATTTGACAGTGCATCAAAACGATAAATAGCAAAATCAATTACCGTATGTATCGGCGTAAAACACGCGTCGGCGTCTAACACGCACCCCAAGTGACTGTGAGCGGAACTTGCCGAGTACACTCGCTATGTATAGATATCAGCGGCGCTCGCTCCTCTGCTCAAAATCAGCGGGGGATCGGCGTATACCACGCACCCACGATTATCCCCTGATTTTAAGGGGGAAAAAGTGCGTGTTATACGCCAATATGGTAAATGTATTCTTTTGCTTATGTTATTACATTAGAACGCTTGTAATTTAAGCCCCATTCTTATTTTTTTTTAACAGTAGAAAGGTTTTTATTTCGAAAATAACAGATACATACAGTGCATAAACAGATACAGAGATATATATATAAATATATATATATATATATATACACACATACATGTAGTCGTAGTGACGAGATTTAGTCAGCTGGTTTAAGCCCCATTTTTAGCCACTCTTCTACCCTTTAAGCCATGAACAAGACCAGACTACAGAGCCAAATTATGCCAGCTCTTGAGGTATGGCTAAGGCTGGGCATAGTCCAGAAATTCAAGTGGAGAGAGGACCCACCGCTTCAGGCCGATCCACCAAGACAAATGCTTTTCTTCTAGAAACAGAGAGCCCCAGGTCCTGGCTAATGCATGCACAGATGAGAACGGAAAACACTCTGGACAGCCACACTCTGGAAAAAGTGTATTTTCTTGTGCCTTTTATTGCAAATTAGGGATCACATAACACAGCCCACAGCAAAGTGATACAGGAAAAAAGCCCTGACGCGTTTCACACTATAATAAGTGCTTACTCATAACTATGAGCACTTATAGTGTGAAACGCGTCAGTGCATTTTTTTCTCTCATCTAAGGCTGGGCATAGATGGGTAATTTTTTCTCGATCAGCCAGCAGGACACTTTAAGCCCAAAGAAAGATAATTGGCTGTGTTTAATCACCCATGCCAAATACTATTAGTCTTCTGGATGGAGTCCAATTCTGAGAGTATCCCTCAGATTTAGAGATTGTTGACTCTAGAAAGGTTGTGTCTCTTGGAAAGATGGGAGCTACATCTGCTACCAGCAGTGACAGTGAAGAAAGGCGAAAAGACTCCTACTGTCTCATTCACGACAAACCGCATCCCCATGAGAAAAGTATCGGGCATATGAGGGAAAGCTCTTTGAAGAACGCAAGGAGTTTCTAAAGAGCCATGACATTTGTTTTGGATGTTTCACATCGACAGAACACCTTGCCAGAAATTGAAAGGCTACAGTTAAGTGCACAAATATAGCAAGCTACGTCATGAAGGACTTTTAGAGAAAATCAATATGTCTGGTGAAATTGTTTCCTCGGGGACAACCAAGGAAAGCTGTCAGGATGTATGATGTTTTAGACAACCAGTCATTTGTTTTCTACTTCATTTCTTTGACATGAATATCTAAAGTAAAACCCTTCTCTTCAGAGAAGCCTACCCTACGAGCAGGGCCCTCTGATCCCTCCTGTATTGATTTGTATTGTAAGTGTACTGTCTGCCCTCATGTTGTAAAGCGCTGCGCAAACTGTTGGCGCTATATAAATCCTGTATAATAATAAATAATAATACTCTCCTGCACACATGTGCTGGTACAGTAGAAACCACAGGGACAAATTGCCCCTGCTGAAGAATCAGGCCTCATGCACACTGGATGTTAAAATAACGTTATAAAAACGCTAGTAGCTTTGCAGTGAGTTTATCAACATTTTTGCAATATCGTTTTTTACCGTTTATTCACGTTTTTCTGTGTTAGCATTTATTCAAGTTTTTTTTTCCAATGGATCAAAGACATAAAAAAAAAACGCTGGAGAGACAAGTTTTTGAGCGTTTGAAAAACTCATCTCAAAACTCACTAGTTTTGTTTTTTTTGTTTTTTTAAGCCAAAAAACGCCCCAGACAAAAACTGCTGATAACAGCCTATGTGTGCATGGACACATAGGATAACATGATGGAGAGTTTATTGACTGTAGCCAAAAACAGCTGCTGTAAAAATGTCCAGTGTGCATGAGGCCTTCATTTTATCAAACATAAAATAGACTGAAGGAATTAATCTTCTTACCCTTATTAAGTACAATTAAATAGGTATAAGAAGGTATAAGAAGAGTGCACAACTGATCTTTGTAACGATCCTTATGCCCAAATGACCAAACTAGGCCGCATAATTACTTTTGCTCTTCGCTCCAGAAAGAAACAAACAGAATTAAATTACTGTGCACACTTTCAAATGATTGTGAAGCACTGATTGTCAGTGGTACAGGAATCTCAAAACAAAGATAAAGTCTACAGAATCATCTTAAAACTGCGTCAGTAAAACAATATCTCAAATTACTACTGATGGCAATAAGACTGAACTTTACATAGGTGTCAAGGAATCTACTAATGAGGAAATCCTGTATGACAATACAGATATCTATCAGTTCATGGATGGTGTAACTACCAACTCTAAATCATCATCTATCTTTGATAGATACTACAGAGTAGTATCAATCATCATCAATGGATGTACACCTGGCAAATGCAAAACAAATGTTTCTTCTCATAGAAAGTCTCAGTGAGAGCCCCAAAGACTGATTCCTCATTACAACAAGGAGACTTCGCCTTAGGCTGCAATT
>CM053026.1:112859866-112979078 GCA_028564925.1 Lithobates sylvaticus
TATTGTTCACGCTGACTTTGCCTACCTGTCACCCAACTTCTGAAAGACTCCTACCTCCTTGCCAGTTCTGCCAGACGACTCCTCCAATCCCTAGGACATTCTAATTCCTCCCTCCCATCTCCCCTGTCACTTAATCTGATCAGCCATGCCAGACACCTCCTCAAATCCCCAGGGGTTGTCACACTCCTATCCTCTCCTGCACATACTTTTCCTTATAAGCAGCACTGTCATCCTCCATTGCTGCTCATCAGTAGTTGTCAGGTTGTTCCTCCACGAGGAATACACTGTTTCTAATATAGGTAGTCCTCTTAATTTGGTTACTTTCTACTTGTTCACTTTATGGCTGTCTTTTTCATAATAACTGTGGCACAAACTTTGGTTGTTATTCATTATTTGATACAGATCTATGAAGTCACTGGTTTCATCCAGTTCATCCAAGTTTGTTGAGGTATGTTTCTGTGTGCACCATTCTGAGTATGGTGTACAATGTTTAGATATCAATATAGCTGCTCCTGCAGCTCTGATACAAATATGAACTCTATAGGAATTAATGGATTTTACTGTTGTCACAACTTTTGTCATGAATATAGCATCGGCAGCTCCGGCTTTCCTCTAAATGCAAACGTGATCTAAGCTACTTAATCAGCCTCAGGTAACCACTGACCCACCTGTTCAACTACTGGGACCTCTTTTGTTAGGTATAGTGTCTGCAGCTGCTGCTCTATATGCACACAGGCTAACTTAAAAAGAGCTGCCAAATAGTTTTATTTCAGCTGCTTGGTTTTCTGTTTGTTAAGCACTTATATGTCATCACTTATCCCAATAGCTTTTTTTTTCCAATAGCCAATTTGTTTTATTTCAGCAGCTTTGTTTCTTAGTCTTTTTCACTGTAGTCAAGTTTCATTTCAACAGCTGTATTTCTCAAGCTGGGTACACACTAAGTTTTTTTTTTGTTCAACCAAGCAGCCTGAAGGAAAAAAAATAAAAAACAGATTGCTGTACTTACACAAGCGATGATGGTGCAGCGATCTACCCTGCCTGTTTTCTGACAGAGGGACTAACACCCCCCCCCCCCCCCCCGAACACACTGTTCAGCGCTTGCAGCCATTAGCTTTGAGCGCTGATCAGATGTGGCAGAAGCTGGTCTTATTGTTTTTGGCCAGTGTGTACTTGGCTTCAGTGCTTTGTAATTATGTATTCAAGTAGCCAGTAAGTCTTTTTAAAGCAATTTGGTTTCTTAGTTTTCTTTAGAAATGTTTCCAGTAGTTTATCAGTCTTCTTACAGGAGTTTGGTTCTTTGGGGCTGATTCACTAAAGACAAAAGACTGTGCTTTCTGTAAGTGCAGCTGCTGAGATAAATGAGTTAAAGCTTCACTTTGCAAAGAATACCCAATCACATGTGATGTTCTAAATTTTGTTGTATATATTCATATTTAGACATACATTTTCATCATTACGACTATTTATTTTGCTTATTCTTTTAGCCCTGTGGAAGGAGAGTGGTGCTGGTGCTGCTGCTAGCTGCCCAAAGTGAATAAAGGCAATGGCCCACCTTTTGGTTTAGTACCAATGCAGACAAAGAGAAAAATTCCAGTCTAAAGAGAACTTGTCTGCTGTGGGTATTATATTCTTTACATAGAGTCACATACACGGTAGACTTGCATAAGGCCCCGGCAAGTTCAAGAGGAAGTATCCAACATGTTTGTGGATATTTATATATATATATATATATATATATATATATATATATATATATATATACATACATACATACATACACACACACACACACACACACACACACACACATACATACATACATATAGGGCTGCAACTAACTATTATTTTCATAATCGATTAGTTGTCTGATCATTGTTTTGAATAATCGGTTAATAACCTTAAAAAAAAAAGTGTGATGTGTAATTTAGTTAATATGTAAAGTTTTAAAAAAAAGGCAATTTATTCTTAAATATCTCTATGCAGTGGTAAATATAAATAACCAACTATAT
Source organism: Lithobates sylvaticus (assembly GCA_028564925.1). Taxonomy (NCBI): domain Eukaryota; kingdom Metazoa; phylum Chordata; class Amphibia; order Anura; family Ranidae; genus Lithobates; species Lithobates sylvaticus. The sequence continues at coordinate 112,861,876 of CM053026.1, forward strand.
GGTTAGGGAGCAAAATATTTAATCCACTCTGAGAATAACAGACAGAAGACATATACTTTTTTTGGCCAATTTGTTGTTGGGCAGATTAAAAAACACAAATTGCTGCAAAAACATATTACATGCTTTTCTGCAGCTTCTCCACTGAAGTAGATCGAACCAAAAAAGCACAGTTTTGCGTTAAAAAAAAAAAAAAAGTCCCAGACCCTTTCCAAACAGCAGTGGTTGAAAAAAGCATAGATGTGAACATGTCCCATAGGAAACCATGTAAATGAACTGTAGTGCGTTTCTGCAAAAAGCAACAAAAAACACATAGGTGTGAACCAGGCCTGAGACGTTTAGTAACATAATGGGGGTTAAAAAAAAAACGAAAATTAGCCCTTTATAGTACAAAAAAAATAAAAGCAGATAATCACTACTGTAGGGGTTCATTTTTTTTTACTGTAGAACTGAAAGTAATATTTACAGTAGCAATTATTTGCTCTTTTTGTACTATAAAGGGCTCATTTTAGTTTTTTTTAACCCCATTATGTTACTGGCCAATTAATCGATTATAAAAATATTAATCTTACAAAAGTGAGTACACCCCTCACATTTTTGTAAATATTTTATTATATCTTTTCATGTGACAACACTGAAGAAATGACACTTTGCTACAATGTAAAGTAGTGAGTGTACAGCTTGTTAACAGTGTAAATTTGCTGTCCCTCAAAATAACTCAACACACAGCCATTCATGTCTAAATCGCTGGCAACAATAGTGAGCACACCCCTAAGTGACCTAAGGTCCAAATTGGGCCCAAAGTGTCAATATTTTGTGTGGCCCCCATTATTTTCCAGCACTGCCTTAACCCTCTTGGGCATGGAGTTCACCAGAGCTTCACAGGTTGCCACTGGAGTCCTCTTCCACTCCTCCATCACGACATCACAGAGCTGGTGGATGTTAGAGACCTTGCGCTCCTCCACCTTCCCTTTGAGGATGTCCTCAAGATGCTCAATATGGTTTAGGTCTGGAGACATGCTTGGCCAGTCCATTACCTTTACCATCAGCTTCTTTAGCAAGGCAGTGGCCATCTTGGAGGTGTGTTTGGGGTCGTCATGTTGGAATACTGCCCTGCGGCCCAGTCTCCGAAGGGAGGGGATCATGCTCTGCTTCAGTATGTCACAGTACATGTTGGCATTCATGGTTCCCTCAATGAGCTGTAGCTCTCCAGTGCCGGCAGCACTCATGCAGCCCCAGACCATGACACTCCCACCACCATGCTTGACTGTAGGCAAGACACACTTGTCTTTGTACTCCTAAACCTGGTTGCCACCACACACGCTTGACACCATCTGAACCAACTAAGTTTATCTTGGTCTCATCAGACCACAGTACATGGTTGCAGTAATCCATGTCCTTAGTTTGCTTGTCTTCAGCAAACAGTTTGGGGGCTTTCTTGTATATCATCTTTAGAAGAGGATTCCTTCTGGAACAACAGCCATGCAGACCAATTTGATGTAGTGTGTGGCGTATGGTCTGAGCACTGACAGGCTGACCCCCCACCCCTTCAGCCTCTGCAGCATTGCTGGCAGCACTCATAGGTCTATTTCCCGAAGACAACCTCTGGATATGACGCTGAGCATGAACCTCTGGATATAACACTGAGCACGTGCACTCAACTTTCTTGGTCGACCATGGTGAGGCCTGTTCTGAGTGGAACCTGTCTGTTAAACCGCTGTATGGCCATCGTGCTGCAGCTCAGTTTCAGAATCTTGGCAATCTTCTTATAGCCTAGGCCAGGGATATGCAATTAGCGGAACTCCAGCTGTTGCAAAACTACAAGTCCCATCATGCCTCTGCCTCTGGGTGCAATGCTTGTGGCTGTCAAAGTCTTGCAGTCTTGCTATGCCTCATGGGACTTGTAGTTCTGAAACAGCTGGAGGTCCGCTAATTGCATATCCCTGGCGTAGGCCATCTTTATGTAGAGCAACAATTCTTTTTTTCAGATTCTCCGATTTCTTTGCCATGAGGTGCCATGATGAACTTCCAGGGACCAGTATGAGAGAGTGAGAGTGATAACACCAAATTTAACACACCTGCTCTCCATGCACACCTGAGACCTTAACACTAACGAATCACATGACACTGGGGAGGGAAAATGGCTAATTGGGCCCAATTTGGACATTTTCACTTAGGGGTGTACTCACTTTTGTTGCCAGCAGTTTAGACATTAATAGCTGATGGTTGAGTTATTTGGAAGGGACAGCAAATTTACACTGTTATACAAGCTGTACACTCACTACTTTACATTGTAGCAAAGTGTCATTTCTTCAGTGTTGTCACATGAAAGATATAATAAAATATTACAAAAATGTGAGGGGTGTACTCATATTTTGGGGTAACAGAGAATGCACCTATCTACAACCCCAATTCCAAAAATAATTCCTGCTGAAATATGCCTTCCCTAAAAAAGATGTTGTCTGAATGGGAGCATATGCTTCTCTAAAACCTGGATATAAAGTTAAGTCCATATGTATTTGGACACGGGCACAATTTTTTTTTTTAGGCAATTACCAAAACATATTCAAGCTATAGTTATATAATAAATATGGTCTAAAAGTGCACACTCTCAGGTTTAATTTGAGGGTATGTACATCCAAATCGGAGGAAGGATTTAGGAATTACAGCTCTTAAGAATAGCTATCCCAAATTTAATTGGACAATTAAATCAAAAGCTTTTTCATGGCCAGGTGTGGGCTACTCCTTTATTTATTAATCAATTAACCACACACAGCCCTGGAAGGATTTACCCCTTCCTGACCAGAGCACGTTTTGCGATTCGGCACTGCGTTGCTTCAACTGTCAATTGCGCGGTTGTGCGACGTAGCTCCCAAACAACATTGGGGTCCTTTTTTTCCCACAAATAGTGTTCTTTTGGTGGTATTTGATCACCCCTGCGGTTTTTATTTTTTGCGCTATAAACAAAAAAATAGCGCCAATTTCGAAAAAAAACATTTTTTTTTTACATTTTGCTATAATAAATATCCCCCAAAAATATATAAAAAAAAAAATGTTTTCCTCAGTTTAGGCCGATACGTATACTTTTACATATTTTTGGTAAAAAAAAAAAAAAAAAAATCGCAATAAGTGTTTATTGATTGGTTTGCGCAAAAGTTATAGCGACTACAAAATAGGGGATAGTTTATGGCATTTTTATAAAAAATTTTTTTTACTAGTAAGGCCGGTTTCACACTGGGGTGGTAAAGCAGTAAAGCAGTGCTGCTTTACTGTCGTTTTAGCCGCGGTATTTGGCCGCTAGCGGGGTGGTTTTAACCCCCGCTAGCGGCCGAAAAAGGGTTAAACCCCCCGCAAAGCGCTGCGGTATCCCTGCGGTGTCCCATTGATTTCAATGGGTAGGAGCGGTATAGGAGCGGTAAATACACCACTCCTTCACCGCTCCAAATATGCTGCTAGCAGGACTTTTTTTTACCATCCTGCTAGTGCACTGCTCCAGTGTGAAATTTTATTCTGGTGGCATACAGAGCCAAAAGTATGCGAATTGTGCCCGTTTCCAAATATATATGGACCTAACTATCTTCCAGCATTGATGTTTCCTTTCCAGATGTGCAAGCTGCCAATTCTATACTCACTAATGTTAATGCACCCCCATACCATCAGACATATAGGCTTTTGAACTGAGCGCTGATAACAAGCTGGAAAGTCCTTCTCCTCTTTAGCACGGAGGACACGTCGTCCATGGTTGCCAAAAAGAAAGTCAAATTTTGATTTGTCTGACTACAGAACAGTTTTCCACTTTGCAACAGACCAGGAGCTTTGGCCAAAAGAAGACAGTGACATTTCTGTATTATGATCCGGTAGGGCTTCTTCTTTGCATGATAAAGCTTTAACTTGCATTTTTGAATGGTGCGGTGAACTGTTCACAGACAGCGATTTTAAGAAGTATTCATGAGCCCATGCAGTGATATCCATCACAGAATCGTGCTATTTTTAGTGCAGTGCTGTCTGAGGGCCCGAAGATCAGGGACATCTAATATTGCGCTTCAATCTTGTCCCTTTCACACAGAGATTTATCCAGATTCTCTGAATCTTTTGATATTATGTACTGTAGATGATGATATATTTAAAGTCTGCAATTTTACCTTGAGGAACATTTATCTGAAACTGTGACAATTTTTTGTCTCAGCTTTTCACAGATTGGTGAACCTCTGCCCATCTTTACTTCTAAGACACTCTGACTCTCCAAGATGCCCTTTTTATGTCCAATCATGTTACTGACCTTTTGCCAATTAACCTAGTTAGTTGGAAAATGTTCTTCCAGGGCTTCCTTGTTAGTACCACTTATTCTGCCAAATATTTGTTGTCCTGTTCCAACTTTTTTGAGATGTGTTGCTGCTGTCAATTTCAAAATGATCTTATTTTTTCTTAAAATGGTAAATTTTCTCAGTTTAAACATTTGATGTGTTTTCTATTGTAAATACAATATGGGTTTATGAGATTTGCAAATCGTTGCATTCTGTTTTTATGTAGATTTTACACAGCGCCCCAGCTTTTTTTGGAATTGGGGTTGTAGAAGTCACTACACATTCATAAATAAAGGATATGCAGTATGCTGTATATGTGTGACCTGCAGCCCATTGTTAAATTGCCTGTAACTGACAAAGTGCTAAACTATTTTCTTACACTCACCTCCTGATTACATTCCTGTGACATTTGATTTAACAGAGAGGAAAAGCAATTTTTGTTCTGTAGCAGAACACGACCAAGAACTCCAAGGTGTGTTGACATAACAACTGGATACCTCTGTAAGGCAAACATATTGGAAGAACGTAAGAGTCAAGTGCAAATATTGCAAAATAGAATCTGTCATACCAAATATCATTGTGCATATGTACTATACAGTGCCTTGAAAAAATGGGGGAGGAAGGGGGGAGAGGAGAGAGGGGAGAGGAGGGGGGAGGAGAGGAGGGGGAGGAGAGGAGGGCAAACAAAGGTAGATGGTATGGCTAACAATGGATCTGCTCTATGGATATGTCAACTGTTCATAGCTTCAGGTCCCTAGCTTTGATCCACGCACCCTATATTTTATCGCTGCCCTACCCCTCCAATTTTTAGGGCAGTTATGGCCAAGATAAGTAAGTTTGTACAAAGGCAACACCCGATTAACAAAGGAGTGCCACTGTGGTATTGTAGGGGGAGCAGGCAGTTTCCAATTAAGAAGAATAGACTTCCAAGCATATTAAAATGCATAGAACAAAAACAAACATTTATGATGGGTAGTGTTCAATGTGTCACAAATACCCAGTGGAAGAACTAACGAGTCCATAGGTACCACCGCCCCAATTACGGCATTCAGACACCACCTCACTCCAGAAAGGCTGCAGAGGTGGGGCTGGACAAAACCATGTGTATAAATGTACTAACCTCCATTCTGCATTTGGGACAAGTGGGGTCCAGCAGAGGACAGATCGGGGAGAGAGATTGAGGGGAATAGTACACTCTATGCAGAAATTTGAATTGGATCCATCTATCCCTGGCAGAGATCATAAGGGGAGGATATTGATGTATACCTTCCTCCCATGTGGGCATGCATTTGTCACAAATAATTACTAACAGCACATAAACAGAATGCCAGTGATATCAGAAAATAAATAAGCCATCAACACAGACATAAAATAATTAACAAATTACCTCTCCCTCAAGAATACCCCTAAACACTGGAGGTAAAAGGGCATGAAACATCTGTGGGCCAACGTCGGGGTAAACCATTAGGACATTCTCAAGCACCTAAAAAAAAAAAGACCCATGCAATTAACCAAATATATTTACTTTATTGATTTATTACAAGTATGTATATAATGCCAACAATTTATGCTTTGCATATTGTACATCCTTACCAATCCATGATCTCAAGGAGCTTAAAATCTAAGGTCCCTTTCTCATATGTATATATAAACATACAAATTTAGACAGGAGTCAAATTAACCTACCAGCATGTCTGGAGTGTTGGAGGAAACCCACACAAGCACATGGAGAGCAAACTCCATGCAGGCACGGTCTTGGTTGAGGTTTATACAAATGACCCCACTGCTGCAAAGCGGAAGTGCTAACCAATAAGCCACTGTGTGCAAATTAGATTATTTGTATACATATCTCTTTGTGGTTGACATAGGAAACTTCCACATTTCACTTGTTTTCAAGAAAGATCGAGAAATCCATTAATTCCATTCTCTGCTCTGTCTACAAATCCACTCATGCACCACGTTTGACCAAATCTGTCCCCTGCCTGTCCTATGCTTTTCTGCATTCTTGCCGGTTCCCTCTCCCTCTGGATCCTCATCTATTCCTTGCCTCTCTCAATTCTTGCCTGGGCTTTTAGATCATTCCCTGTCTTCTGCCTTTCTCTATCTTTGAATGATCCCCTGCCTCTCCCGATCTTTGCCTGCCCTATGACTTTCTGGATCCCTGCCTGCCCCTCCATGATCTTGTCTGTTTCTACCTCTCACAATGACCGATTGTCCCCTCAATCCTTGTTCATCCCATATCTCTCTTGATCCTTGCCAGCCCTATACCTCCTTTGATCATTGCCTGTCCCTTGCTATCTTGATCATTGCCCTTCATTCTTTGCAGCATGTAACTTGCTTCAGAAGCACCAGAGAACTTTAGCTAAAAAGTAGAACGTATGTAAGAGTGATGAAAAGAAGAGTGAGGTTGAATGAAAATGATAATATAAAAATTACTAAAGTATACAACAAATGCAAACATGAATACCTATTTTAAATATAAATTACTTCCTTTACTAAGTGCCAGTATGATGACAACATCATTTTAGTTATATTTCAACCATTCTATTACTTTGTTTGTACTTTATTAAAAAAAAAAAAAAAAAAAAAAACCCTTTAAGAAGCTCCACATACACACATTGCAGTACAGATGAAAGTCTACCTCTACATTTTGAGTTAAAATGGGACAACCAGAGGTAGACTCCAATTTCATCTGCTTAATGCCACCATGTTCCTTTCTCCATAATCAGATTTTGCCTGCACTATAGCCCAAAGAAGGCTATAGGGGCAGCTTATTGTGCTGGGAGGGCGTACATGGATGTCCTCCTGTGATCATTTGGGCAGCGTGCTCTGTGGTCGATGAGTCCTTCGCATATCAGTGTCCCGATTATCAGTGCAGACCCAACAGTGCCGCCGCATCAGCGCACATCAGTGAAGGAGAAAAATTACCTGTTTGCAAAATTTTATAGCAAACTTTAAATATAAAAAAAAAAAAAAAAATTCATAATTTTCGGTCTCTTTTCATTTGTTTAGCAAAAAATAAAAAATCCAGCGGTGTTTAAATATCACCCAAAGTAACCTCTATTTGTGTGAAAAAAAATGATAACATTTTCATATAGGTACAGTGTTGACAGTCACCAGCTCTCTGCTCAGGGAGCTCTGAGAATCGAGCGATCGACAGGGTTTGATCGCTCAGTTCTCAGTGTTAGAGCCGACGGGGGACAGATGCTGCATTCACCCAGGTAAGTATGATTCAGAAAAACACTCAAACCCCATACTTGTCTTTTAATGACAACTGTAAAACAATCTAAATATACAGGCAGGAAGCAGGGGGGAGAGGGATGGACGTGCTGACGTAGCGCGATCAGCATGGAGGGAGGGGCTTGAGCTCGTCAGCCGGGCAGGACAGGAGCGAGGCGGAGGAGAACGCCGGCACCCCGTGGAGCGAGCGCGAGCTCGTGGATGACGTATGCGCCGCCCGAGAAGCCGAGAACATCGCGGGCCCGCCAGAGGATGTGAGGAGCGCATGAAGTGGCTCTCGATGCGGCTCCAATCCCCGGCGAGCGTGGCCTGATCCCCCTCTCCCCTGCCTCCCCCTCGCCCGCTGCCCACCCCCGCACGTTGACCGTCTGCAGCAGTCCATAGGAAAGCAGGAGGAAACAACATACGGAGCCCCCAGCCGGGGGAACGTTCACCCTGGTCCGTGAGTACATGGCCTGGAAACAGACCTTAGGCTAAAGGACATGCTTAAAAGCGGAGGTAAGACTGTAGAAGCAATTAAATAAGCTGAACACTACATTGAAGATCTCTGGGGATTAGGTACAGTGTCTGTTTATTCCCCTGGGTAGAGGGAGAGTGTCTTTGCTTGGAGCCCTGTGTGCAAATCTGATCAACACTATTTCAAATGGATCTGAAAAATGCTGGGAGGGCAGAACAATGAGTTTTAGTCGGCTGTACCCCTACATGACCCCCTCAGTACCAAGTCCTACTATCGCATTACAACCATCCAGGGTCTTGTAAATCAAACTAGGGTCTCTGAAATGGAATAATACTCTAGGGGGGGAACAAGGAGTGCTAGCCGTCCGCACGGAATATGAGAGGCAGCCCTCCCCCCACGACCCCCTACGCTCCAACTCTTATTATAGTCACTATGTAAGCCTTGAGACCAGTCTAGTGAACTTTCCTGAACGTTTTTTTTTTTTTTTTTTTTTTTTTCTCTGCACCGGTCTGTAAACCAGAAAAAATGCCTTTTAAACTGAAGTCAATGTGTTAGGGGCGGGACGGAGAGCATCAGTTGGTGTGACGGAATACGGGAGGCTCTGCCCCCCTATGACCCCCGGCGCACTGCCGAACTTTTTCCCTCAGTGTGCCTGTAATTCAGACAAGTGTCCTTTAATCTGAATTTAATGCTTTATGGGCAACAGTGGGGGGAACGGGATATGTGAGGCGGGATCTCTCTACGACCACCCCTGTACCGAAACCCCACTACGGACAACATAAACATCCAGAGACCTGTTTGACGAACCCACGAACGTCCCTCAAGGGGCTTCTCCCCCCTTGAGGCACCAAACCCATACCACGGACACTATAAACACCCAGAGACCTGATTGGTGAACGTCTGAGGGGCTTACTACCCCCCCGAGGTGAACGAAGGGGACGGATGTCCCCTTAAATAGTGACGGTAGTAGGTGAAATCTCGAGGGGATTACAATATCTTTGTCAGATTAGGAATACAGAGGAAGGCCGGCTGCGGCTCCTGTCTCCCCTGCAATATATTATCGCTGTCCCTGTGAGCCCCCTCTAATGTACGAGGCCATCCAGCTACTCCAGTGCACCCAGCTTAGCTTAAGCCAAGCCCCATCCTGCCATAACCTTCTGGAGGGTAATTCTTGAAGCACAGTGCAGGAGGGCCTCCCCCAGAGTAGTACAGACATACCCAACTAGAAAGGGTAGAGAGGAGGAGGGGGAAGAGAAGGAATAACCTTAGGGGACTGGAACGATACACTGCTAAGCTGGGGAAAAGAATAAGAGGAATAAAAAGAAACACCATGAGTAAAGACCCCAACAAACTGCCTAAGAAAGGGGCCTCAAAAGCACAAAAAAGTGACTCAAGTTCCATAAAGCACTATCTTAGACAGGGGGCCAGCCCGACAGCTTCTGGATCGGACCACTCCCCAAAGGCCCCTAAGGACAAGGGAAAGGGAAAAGATAAACCCCGTAAATCAGACATAACCCAAGACCACTCGAGGACGGAATCCCCAATAGAAAGTGAGGGGGACGTGAGCAGGATGGAGGAGCCACCATTGGGCTCGCAACCCCCGTCCAAAAGGGAAATGGAGGAGATGATGCAGAGGCTGGAAAACGTGTTCAAAAGTGAAGTCAGCAAACTAAGAGATGATATGGGCCAGCTGTTAACCAGAGTGGAGGGGACGGAGAGGAGGGCTGACAACACTGACCAAGAAATTCTAGAACTAAAATTACAACTTAAGAAAATCCAGACTCACCAGAGAGATATTGCCTATAAAATGGAAGATCGGGAGAACCGCGATAGAAGGCAGAACCTGAGGGTCAGAGCTATTCCCGAACGAAGGGGGGAGGACCTGGAGCTAATCATGAGGAAGATTTTCACCCCTATAATTGGAACAGGGGAAGACCAGTTCCCCAAAATAGAAAGAGTACACCGGATCGGCAGAACAGATCGAGCAGAGGCCGGCAGAATCCGGGACGTCATAATTAGATTCAGCTTCTTTAAAGACAGGGAGGAAATATGGCAAAAGATTAGAGGAAAGACACCCCTCAAGTTTGAAGAGACTGAAATCCAGATATATGCCGACCTGTCAGCCAGAACCCTTGAGAGGAGGAGGATGCAGAGACCCCTTTTAGAGTCCCTCCGCAACAACAACATTAAATATAACTGGGGGTTCCCGGCATGCTTGGTAGGCTCAAAAGAGGGCCGATCGGCTGTACTGAGACACCCCGAGGAATTGACAGAGTTCTGCAGGAAATTAGAGATCTCGGTCCCTGACCTCTCGGGCTGGGTGGAAATGAGTTGAATTTAGGCTGGGGGTTGGTGCGTGGGGGGGTGGGGGGGGGCCCTGGGGGGGGGGGGGGTTAGGAGGTGGCCGGGTCAACAACGGGGGTTCAATCCCGTGTGGGTACGCTCGGTCCAGCCCGGCTCCCCGCACCCTAAGCCCCTTCACATCAGGGCGGGGGGCGGAATTGTAGGGACGGGCACACAATCTTCCCTCTCCGGAGATCATGAGCTCAGGGGAGGCCAAGAGGAGATGGCACCCTTGGGGTCAGAGGCCCAGAGTAGGGCAAGTGGGGATAGAGGGGGGGGGATTAGAGGGGGGAGGGGGGAGCGGGGGGCGAGGAGGGGGGAGGAGGGGGGGAGGGAGTAGAGAGGGGAAGAGGGGGGGATGGGAGGGGGGGTAGGAGGGGGAGGGGGGATGGTCGGGAGGGAGAAGGGAGCACGGGAGGGGGACCCTGCCGCCGGGGGTCGCTTCAGAGTGGCTGAGGTTATGACAACAAAAATAGGATGCCTGAAATCAAATGTTTGACCTATAATGTGAGAGGGTTGAATGCCCCAAGCAAGAGACATAGGGTCTTGGAGGAACTGAAGAGATATGGCTCGGACCTGGTCTTTTTGCAGGAGACTCACCTCTCTCTCTCGTCCAATATTAGATTGTTCTCCCAGAACCACCCCACATGGTACTATAGCGATACAGTGTCCAGTAGGACGAGAGGGGTGGCCATAGGGTTGGCAGGAGACCTGCAATTTAATTTAGAAGACAGGAAGACGGACCCGGAGGGAAGGTTCCTCTTCTTAAGGGGCACCCTCTACGGGACGTCCTATACTCTCGCAAATATATATGCCCCAAACACGAGATCCCCGGAATATATGGTCGCGATCCTAGCTAAGTTAAGATCTTTTAGAAAGGGCTATTTGATATTGATGGGAGATTTGAACCTTGTCTTAGACCCGGAGGTGGATAGTTCGTCCGGTGCACGGGGGACGGGAAGCGCTCAACTGAAATTATTAAAGAAAAAGATGAGCTCTGAACAACTGGTGGATGTGTGGAGAGTACAGCATCCTCAGGTTAGAGACTATACCTTTTTTTCCCCTGTGCACGGGATGTACTCGAGACTAGACTACATCTGGGTGGATCATGGATTATTAGAGAGGGTGACAGACACTAAGGTCGAGATTGCAACACTCTCTGACCACGCACCAGTCAGTATGAAATTAAATTTCCCTGAACATAAACCGCCAAGCAGTGGGTGGAAATTGAATGAAGAGTTATTAATGGACAAAGAGATTAGGGAAAGTGTGGGAAAAGAGCTCGAATGGTTCTTCAAAACGAACGACAATGGGGAGGTAATGGGGTCAAGCTTATGGGATTCCCACAAGGCATTTATTAGGGGGGTCCTGATATCAAAGGCGTCGTGGAAAAAAAGAGATAGAATGAAAAAAATACTCAACCTGACGAACGACATAAAAACCCTAGAACAAAAACACAAGGGGGACCCCAATCAGCATCACGCAACTCTCCGAGAGATAATCCATAAGAGGGAAGAGCTAAAAGAATGGACAGAACAGGAAGCCAAACAAGTGTTCAACAAAGCCACCAAAGATCGCTATCAATGGGGCAACAAGGCAGGCAAAACACTTGCAAGGTTGCTCCAAAAAAATAAGTCCAAAAACTTTATAGAAAAAATAAAAAATAAAAAAGGAGAGGTAAAGTTTCTCTCAAAGGATATCGCGTCGACATTTAGGGACTTCTATGAGGAACTTTATTCCGTGGGGCAAAAGGGGGATGGACAAAAGGAAGGGAATAGAGATAAAATCGATAAGTTTTTGAGAGGGGCTAAACTGCAGACTCTAGGGGTAGAGGATAGGGAAGCGCTGGAGAGCCCAATTACCGTGGAGGAAATCTCAAGAGCCTTGAACAACTCGCCAATGGGCAAGAGCCCAGGCCCCGACAGGTTCACGGCTCTCTATTATAAAACCTATAGAGAGATTCTAATACCCAGACTTCTTAGTTACATGAATGGCCTTGGCTCCGAGTTTCGCATGAGTGAAGCTTCACTGTCTGCTACAATTACGGTCCTGCGCAAGGAAGGGAAAGACGACTCGACGTGCGCGGGGTTCAGGCCGATATCCTTGCTAAATTTCGAGACAAAGCTGTACGCGAAGATTCTGGCGGAACGTATAAAGGGCTGCTTAGATGGGTTGATTCACCCGGATCAAGTGGGCTTTACGCAGGGTAGAGAGGGTAGGGACAATAGTGTCCGAACTCTACTAGTGATGCAAGCAATGAGGGTTGCACGAACCCCCAGTCTACTAATGTCCATCGACGCAGAAAAAGCGTTCGACCGGGTAGACTGGGGGTTCTTGTTTAGGACCTTGGAGGTCATGGGTTTCGGACCCAAAATAATCCAGAAAATAAGAGTCCTGTATAGCCAGCCAAAGGCTAATATTAAAGTTAACGGAACCATCTCCTCCCTCTTTGAAATGCACAATGGGACAAGACAGGGTTGCCCCCTGTCCCCCCTCTTGTTTATACTCTCCCTGGAACCCCTGCTGGCATCTATTAGATTAAACCCGGGTATTGAAGGCTGCGTGGCGGGTGGAGAAGAACATAAACTCGCGGCATTTGCGGACGATGTCCTTTTTTATGTAAGTGCTCCGCAGAAATCCTTGCCAAATATTTTGAAAACGATCAGCACGTTCGGCGCAATCTCAAACTTTAAGATTAACCAAGCTAAAACTTTCATACTTAGTATCAATATAAATAAGGCGGAGAAACAGGACCTCATGAAACTTTATAATTTTCCATGGAAAAAACAGATTAATTATCTAGGAATTACTCTGACCAACACCATAGGGAAATTATACAAGGCCAATTATATCCCTCTCCTAGATGAAGTAAAAAAAAAATGCCAAGAGTTTAAGAATAGACCCACCTCCTGGATCGGCCGCATTAATGCGATCAAAATGATGATACTTCCGCTAATAACCTACAAGTTTCAAATGGTCCCAATCTCCTTACCAGAACAATATCTGAGGAAATTGAAAGCAATTATCATGGACTTTGTGTGGCAACAGAAAAAACACAGAATCTCACTCCAAATTTTGAAAATGGACAAAGGTCAGGGGGGCCTAGCGGTACCCGATATTACTAATTATTACTATGCAGCCGCGCTATTAAGAATCCCAGAATGGGGGAAGATACAGGGTGTAAAAAGATGGGTAAGTTTAGAAGAGGCACTGAGTGAAGCACAACTAGGAAAAGCCATTTGGAACCCCCCGAAATTTAGAAGACTAGGGGAAAAAACACACTCAATCACTAAAAACACTTTTAAAGTTTGGGATAAAATTCACAAAAAAATGAAATTGAAATTTAATTCACCTTTAATTGCACTAAAAGAAAATGACCTCTTCCCTCCAGGAAGAAGAGAACTGGGAGGGGATTGGTTAAAAAATGAAAATTCACGGTTAGGAGATTTAATAAGTAGGGGGAAAATCTTGGCGTTTCAAGATTTACAAAAAAAAAATGATTTATTCACAATTGATGAATGGCGGTACCGGCAGTTATGTCACTTCATAGGTTCGATCCCCCCTCCGGTGAGAGGACGGGAAGACCTGACGGCAATGGAACGTATTTTTACAGCGGAAAATACGAAAAAAATAATCACAAAAATCTATAAATTCTTGCTGTCGAAGGACAGAACGGAGGGGCCGCCGTTCCTCAAGAAATGGGAGGGAGAATTAGGCTCACCAATACACACGGGGTTAATTAAAAAAATATTTAAACATACCCATAGCTCAGCAGTCGATGTCAGAACCGCAGAAACCAACTATAAGTGCTTATCTGGCTGGTATCTAACCCCCGACAAAATAAATAGATTCCAACCAGAAGCCTCAGCAGAATGTTGGAGAGGCTGTAAAGAGAGGGGAACCATGGGTCACCTTTGGTGGGTTTGCCCAAAGATTAAAATATTTTGGAGCGCTATCCTCAAGAATATTGAGGAAATAACCCAAGTCGTAGTAAAAAACGACCCCAGGGTTGTATTGATGCACGCTACAGAGGAAGGAACCAGGCAATACAAAGGAACCTTAGTGCCTCATTTGCTCAATGCAGCGAAACGAGTGATTCCAAAAAGGTGGAGGGACCAAGAGACCCCCCCTATCTGGGAATGGGTCGACGCAGTGGAAAATACATACACTATGGAGTGCCTAGCAAACAATGGGGTAGAGGAAAGGGAGGCCACAAGAACCATGTGGGAAGGCTGGAGAAAGTTTAAAAAGGCCTGGAGCTACGCCGAAGCCTTAAGAAAATAGGACGAGAGAAAGTAGGCAGACGTTTGATTTAACTAAAAGCTAGCAAATTAAAATGAGACTTAAAATTATGCAAGCCACTAGGGGGGAAGATTCTGGTGGCAGGGGGGGGGGGGGATGGGAAAGAGAAAAAAACAAAAAAAAAAAAAAAAAAAAAAAATAAATAAATATACAGGCAGAAGGACAATTATATATTCATGGTTTTAAAGAAGCTTTCAAGTGCAATTGCACCAAAGTGAACAAAAACAAAAAGTAACATGTGGGAAGTGGCTGCTGCTGTATACAGTAGTATAATGATTTTGGATTTGATTTAAACAGGTCCCTACACTTACAGCATGAGTGTAAAGATTAAAAAGCGCAGCATGTGAGTGCGGATTCTGGTGGACAGACTTGTAATGGGTCACATTCATATAACAGAGGCCGAGATACTAAAAACGTGCCCAAAAAAAAAAAAAGGGAAGGTGTACATTCATCACACACACAAGCATGTTAGCGCAGCAGCCCAAGATTCAAAAAGCAGGCATGGATATATATACTGTGTGTTTATCTCACAAAAGTGAGTACACCCCTCACATTTTTGTAAATATTTTATTATATCTTTTTATGTGACAACATTGAAGAAATTACACTTTGCTACAATGTAAAGTGTGTAGGAGTGTACAGCTTGTATAAAAGTGTAAATTTGCTGCCCCCTCAAAATAACTCACACAGCCATCAATGTCTAAACTGCTGGCAACAAAAGTGAGTACACCCCTAAGTGACCTAATGTCCAAATTGGGCCCAAGTGTCAATATTTTGTGTCGCCACCATCATGCTCTGCTTCAGTATGTCACAGTACATGTTGGCATTCATGGTTCCTTCAATGAACTGTAGCTCCCCAGTGCCAGCAGCACTCATGCAGCCCCAGACCATGACACTCCCACCACCATGCTTGACTGTGGGCAAGACAGACTTGTCTTTATACTCCTCACCTGGTTGCCCCCACACACGCTCATCACCATCTGAACCAAATAAGTTTATCTTGGTCTCATCAGACCACAGAACATGTTCCAGTAATCCATGTCCTTAGTCTGCTTGTCTTCAGCAAACTGTTTGTGAGCTTTCTTGTGCATCATCTTTAGAAGAGGCTTCCTTCTGGGACGACAGCCATGCAGACCAATTTGACGCAGTGTGCGGCATATGGTCTGCGTACTAACCGGCTGACCCCCACCCCTTAAACCTATGTAGCTGGCAGCATTCATACATCTATTTCCCAAAGACAACCTCTGAATATGACGCTGAGAACGTGCCCTTAAACCCTTTGGTCGACCATAGCGAGGCCTGTTCTGAGTGGAATCTGTCCTGTTAAACCACTGTATGGTCTTGGCCACCGTGCTGCATCTCAGTTTCATGATCTTGGCAATCTTCTTATAGCCTAGGCCCTCTTTATGCGGAGCAACAATTCTTTTTTTCAGATCCTCAGAGAGTTCTTTGCCATGAGGTGCTATGTTGAACTTCAAGTAATCAGTATGAGAGAGTGAGAGCGATAACACCAAATTGAACACACCTGCTCCCTATTCACACCTAAGACCTTGCAACACTAACGAGTCACATGACACCGGGGAGGGAAAATGGCTAATTGGGCCCAATTTGGAAATTTTCACTTAGGGGTGTACTCACTTTTGTTGCCAGCGATTTAGACATTAATTGCTGTGTAAGAAAAAAAGGGGGGGGGGGCAGTTGGGACTTTATATGAAACACAACACTAAGGCAGCAAAAGTCATCAAGTGTGATAGAATAGGTATATCTTTTTGTGGGTTGGCACTACGTGAACATAAGATGTTGTAGATGATACAGACATTGAATAAATGAGTATGATATAAAGTAAAAAAATATGAAGAATTTATTAGCATTATAATAGAATGGTAATATGTTAAAAAATGTCACATTGTAGTAGAATGGTAGTATATTAAACACTATAACATGTGAAACATGATAACAACATTCAGCGCTGCAACCAACATGTATAGACACAATCAGAATAGAACTGGTACAAAATTGATGACTTAGGCATTGAAATCCCATAGTGGATACATGATTGCTGTGACACGACATCAAATATCAATGCTCGACGCGTTTCGTGGAAGATAGTCCACTCATCAGGAGCAGCTAGATAAGGGATCCCTATAAAGTAATATAATAGAGTATGAATTATTAGTCATAACAAACTATACTAGGAAGAGGGGGAGCATATTAGATGGTCCTAGCACTCTTACCTATGGGTAGATTAAGTAACGTTGGTAAGACGTATGTGATAATGTCAAGCTGGTAGAAAGCTTGAGGGGGTGGGTAGAACATCCCCCCGGGAACTGTGTGTTGAGTTATTTTGAGGGGACAGCAAATTTACACTGTTATACAAGCTGTGAACTCACTACTTTACATTGTAGCAAAGTGTCATTTCTTCAATGTTGTCAAATGAAAAGATGTAATAAAATATTTACAAAAATGGGAGGGGTCTACTCACTTCTGTAAGATACAGCATATAAACACACTCATTTTTATTTTTATTTTTTTACTGAAATACTGACTTTTTTTTAAGGGTCTCTTTAAGATTACAGTTTGTTTTTTATGAAGCAACTACAGTGCTGCTTATTTAGACCTTCATCTTTTCTTCTTCACTCATTCGCTTCAAAAGCATATAGCAGACCAAATGTGGGGGAAAAAGAAAATGCAGGACCGCAATAAGTCACCAGCTTGTAAAAATGTACTTTTAAATTCTGTTGCTAAAGCTTCATACAGTTGCCACTAACGGAATATTCATCAGAAAATAGCACTTTCATTTTTCTGGCCAGTGAGTAGCGTAAAACATCAGAGGAATAATAAATAAATACAACAACCTTCAGCACCTGTCGATAAACCTTCAGCAGCCTTTTGGCTGTGCTCAGAATAATATGCTCACAAACAAGAAAGTTTAACTTCTGGAACTGAGAAAATCATCCATATATGATAGATTTAAATAAAAATTCAATTTGAGTGCATCCAACAGCTTATGCAGTTAACAAATTGAGTTTATTCATGTTTGAAAACAATAACAATAAAATCATTTACTTTGTTACAAACAGACAAGAAAAAAAAGTCAGAAGGTGTTAACCTTCAAGTTGTAAGTGAAAAGAGGAAAGCACATAAAAAATTATTTAAAATTATAGATATTACATAGTTAGTTAGGTTGAAAAAAGACACAAGTCCATCCAGTTCAACCACAAATAAAAAAAAAAAAAAATATATATATATATATACATATATATATCATACAATCCCATATACCCCATTCTATACCCACAGTTGATCCAGAGGAAGGCAAAAAAAACCCCAGCAGAGCATTCTCCAATTTGCTAAAGCAGGGGAAAAAATTCCTTATATTTGAATTTTTTTTTTTTTTTTCGGAATTGATTACTTACTCGATAGCTGCAAGGCCCTGGAGCAGCATAGCAACCACCGCCCATTCAATGTCCACCACACTTCACAGTCGGAATAAAGTTGTTTGCGTAAAATTCTGTCGGAAAGCGGACCTTGCCCTAATTACCCCACCTTAACATAATCATAACTAAATATATGTATAGCCAAAAAGTTTTTCTTTTCATTTGGATAGAGTATGGAATCATGCTGGAATCAGGTTAATTTTTTTGCTGTCTGTGTACCAGAAGTAAGAGTAACTTTACTAAAAGGTCCAACTTGCCTCTTGTTCTCAGGACAACTGTTGGATTTCCTCTAATTTTCTGCTTCAGTAACAGTGGTCATCAATACAAATACTGGGGTAAATATCCCCAACAGGCAATTAAAAACCAATAAAAAATTGATATACAATAAAGTGTGGTGAACAGCACTATGGGCTTCTTTTATTGCATAGCAATCAGGCCATCCCACAGGCCAGACAAGCGTCCAAAGGGATTGCTGCACATAAAATGTTTTATTTGAAGTATCAAAATAAGACAAACATGTAAAAAATATCAGAGGTATTCCAAATAACAGTTTCAGGCTCTGATGGTAGCGCCCTTCTTCAGACAAAAAAACATCTAAAAGGTTACTGCAAGTATACACATTTAAATAATATTTATCAACGTCTGGAATCAATTATTCAATCAAATAATAGTCAAACATTCACATGTTGAATACATTGTTCAAAACAAGGACGTTGTTAGCCGTGATAGGTCTATCTCCCCACACATTATCAGGAGCATCGAAGAATAATCCTATTAATAAAAAAGACAATAACTACAAAGATTATAAGCATTGCACACACTGCCACAAAGAGGGTTTTTGTTGGAATCATAAATATATACAAAATGTACAATTTACAAAAATTGGATATATCTAAAGTTAAATAAAAAGATATAAATCCAATTCCGAGTTTAAATACCTTAAAATGCAGTGTGTCCAGCAAATGCATCCAGTGCACCTCACGTTTCTTGATCAAAAGCTCATGATCACCACCTCTCCTATTTCTGTATTCCATCAATAATCATACATTTTAGTTAAAGAGGAGTTTCCATTAAAAAAATTAAAAATTAAGTCAGCAGCTACAAATACTGCAGCTGCTGACTTTTAATAATCGGACACTTACCTGTTCCAGGGTCCAGCGATGCGGGGGATCGAAGCCCCACTCCCCCCCTCCGCTTGGCGACGCCGGCATTGCAACTGTGGGCACCCGCACCCACTGCGCATGCGCAATTGGCGGCGCGATTGGCCGCGCAGTCATCTGGGACCTGTCACGTGTCCCAGATGACTGACAGGAGGGAGGGGGCAGAGCTGAGCCCTTCCTGCGCCGAGGGGAAGTGATGTCACCAGCCCAGGCACTGAAGGAGGCAGACTACGAGGGACCCCCTAGCAACAGGCATTTAGAGGCGAGTTTAAAAAAAAAATTCCAAATGTTTTTTTTATTTTATTTTTTAGGAATTTTAATGATTTTTTTTTGTGTGCAATACCACTTTAAGACACTTGCTGAACACTGCACCATAAGGGGTTAAACTTGGAATTGAAAGTATATATTTTTATTTAACTACAGCAACATTAAAGGAGCTGCAGGAATATTTGGTAAGTATTGACTGTTTGGTACATGTGACAACAATCTCCCTTGTTCTTCATATGTCTGGGCTATGGGGTAGAGTGGCAAGACAGAAGCCTTTTCTTAAGAAAAACATCCAAGCCTGGCTAAATTTTGAAAAAACACATCTGAAGTCTCCCAAAAGCATGTGGGAAGATGTGTTATAAAACCAAGGCTGAACTTTTTGGCCATAATTCCAAAAGATATGTTTGGTGCAAAAACAACACTACACATCAGAAAAAGAACACCATATGCACAATAAGGCATGGTGGTGGCAGCATCATGCTTTCGGGCTGTTTTTCTTCCGATGGAACAGGGGCCTTAGTCGAGGTAGAGGTAATTATGAAAAGTTCCAAATACCAGTCAATATTGGCACAAAACCTTCAGGCTACTGCTAGAAAGCTGACCATGAAGAGGAACTTCATCTTTCAGCATGACAACGACCCAAAGCATACATCCAAATCAACAAAGGAATGGCTTCCCCAGAAGAAGATTAAAGTTTTGGAACGGTCCAGCCAGAGACCAGACCTGAATCCCATTGAAAATCTGTAGGGTGATCTGAAGACAGCTGTGCACAGGAGATGCCCTCGCAATCCAACAGATTTGGAGTGTTTTTGCAAAGAAGAGTGGGCAAATATTGCCAAGTCAAGATGTGCCGTGCTGATAGACTCATACCCAAAAAGACTGAATGCTGTAATAAAATTAAAAGGTGCTTCAACAAAGTATTAGTTTAAGGGTGTGCACACTTATGCAAACATATTATTTTATTTTTTTATTTGTACTTAAAAGATTTCAGTTTGTTTTTCAATTGAGTTGTACAGTTTATAGGTCACATTATTCACTACATATATATTACCACATAATACATCAGCTTGTTCAAGTGGGATTCAGCTGTACTGTTAGCCAGGAGTTTCATGCCAAGTTGTAACAGTGTACTTGCTTCACACAAACATGATGAATGGAAGTATAATCTTCTACAATGCTTTTGGTGACACCATCCTCATCCACAATAGCACAGCATTCCACCCTACTTCCTGCCAAAATCAGGATTAAGTGGCAGCAGCAAATGCTTCACATTCCAATACTACCACCAATGCCATTGCATCCCAGAGCAAAACATGGGAAGATAGCTACGGACAACCTGGACAAGCTCTCCTGGACTTTCAGAATTGCCACTGCAACAGGTGAAAGCCTGCAGAAGCATTTTCTCCAGTAATATAGTGTTTTTGGCTCCTCTATTAATTCTTTATTTGTTCATCCCAGCACATTAGTTAAAGCGGCATTCCTGCCACAAATATATTTTTTTTAAAAGTCAGCAGGTAGAAACACTGTAGCTGCTGACTTTTAATAAGGGCACTTACCTGTCCAGGGAGCCCGTGATGCCCCCCCCCCCCCCAGGCTTATCCGTTCATCGGATCGGGTGCAGGCACTGCCATTCTAACTGCCTTGCGGCTTCACTCTCGGTTTCCTACAGCGCATTCGTGAGTCGCGCAGCGCTTTGTAAATGGCCAGGTTGTCTTCTGGGACACACGCAGGTCCCAGAGGACAGCGGGGGGGGGAACGGGGGGATGGGGGCTCGTCGTACAAGAGGACATTACGTCCTGTGCCACGGCCCCGCTGTAACGGAAGTACACTTAGTAATTCAGATAAGGCGAGTAAGGGGGGGGGGGGAGGCAAAACGAGTGGTGGAGGGGTCGTCTTTCCTTTTAGAGCCCTTTCACACTGGGGCAGGCGTCGGCAGTAAAGTGGCGCTATTTTTAGCGTCGCTTTACCTTCGTTTTAGCGGGGCTATTCGGCCTCTAGCGGGGCGGTTTTAACCCATGCTAGTGGCCAAAAAATGGTTAAACCCGCCCGCAAAGTGCTGCTGCAGCGACGGTTTGCCGGCGCTGCCCCATTGATTTCAATGGGCAGGGGTGCCCTAGGAGTGGTGCATAATAGGGTTTAATGACACTTTAGGAGTAGTCTAGACATATAACCCTATCTATTTAGTTGCACTAGACCAGTGGTTCTTAACCTCGGTCCTCATTACCCCCAACAGGCCATGTTTTCAGGTTTTTCTTGATCTTGCACGGGTGCTCTAAATCAGTGTCAATGGCTTGGTAATTTGGACAGCTATTTTATCTAAGAGAAATTACCAAAACATGGCCTGTTTGGGGGTAATGAGGACCGAGGTTGAGAACCACTGCACTAGACAATAAAGGGAACAGGTGAGTGGAAAGTTATACAACTTCCTCTGAAATACTTTAATCGCCTATGTAAATATCAAGAGTAAGTGTAAATTGTTGAAGCAGAAATCCTAATGTGATTCGCAGCAGCTAGGTGTTGCCGCCGACTCTGTTTACTAGAATGACAGGTCGCCAGGCGTCCAGCAGTGATCACCGCAGGGAATAGCTGGATGTGCACAGAGCCGTGAATAGCTGTGGCTGCCGGCAACCCGTCATTACAATGAACAGGACCGGTGGCCACACCTAGCCACGGAAAGCTGCATCAGGAACTGTCGCTACAAGTCGCACTGTTCAAGTACCTGCTTTTAATGTTTTCCTATGGGTTAGCCTTTTTTAAATTATACACAGGAGCACATGGTACACGGGCAGTTTAAACTGTTCCTAATTGTTTAATAAAAACAATAAAATGGTCTAATAGTAAAGATGAAATGTGTTCCATTTTATTTGGACCAGGGCCATTAAACAATTTTGTTTTCACCCAAGATTGCTGTGCTTCCTTATTCTGGAATATATACTAGAGAGAGGAACAGAGGAGGGACATGCGACTAGCATCACATTTTGAAAAGAACAATTACTGTTTGAGCAAAAGACAAGTAACAAGTGATGCAAACAAAAACAATGAATATTATCAATCCCTTCCAATTTATATTTAGCAAGCAACTGTTTAGATTCTTATAATCTTCTATTTCAAAGCCCACAAAACATCTGTGTTTTCCCACTCCAGGCTGTATCTACAATAGCAGTTTCTTAAGTAAAGTAGATGATTTGCAAACTGTACTGCTAAGAACAGATGTTCTTCCCCCAGAAATGCTGCCACGCCGCCTTGGACTGAACGCACATAGTGCAATATGGGTAAACCTAAGCGTATAGAAAAAATAAAAAAAAAAACACACAATTTGATTTTCTGCCAAGCAATAAATAAAAATGAATAAATTACACCAAAATTATACATCCTAGACATTAAAGGGCTTATTCATGGAAAGCATTATAACGACGATTTCTTGCAACCTACTGCAGCCAATCGGAATCCTAATTTACTTTTAAATCTGCACATGAAAAAGGACAGGTGGCTGTTAACTACTTTTCATACATAATCCCTTATATGCACTAAATTGATGAGTGGTGAACACACATCAACTAATAGAAGGGTAAAAGACATCAATAATGTATTTTCTGGCATAAGCAGCTCCTGTGTACTACAATGTGAACAGAAGCAATGCATTTCACAAGCTAGGAGTATGCTGCTATTAGCTGACTTGTTAAATTGCTCTCATTTTCCTTCTTTCAAATATCTTTAGAGCCTGGATGTTCCACATAAAATACCCAATGCTGTAAACATTGCCCCCATTTGAATGGTCCTGGGTGTGATCTTAGCCTAAATTATATTTCTTAAATACAGAGATCTATTACATGTTACTATTAAGGATAGAGCATGTATTATCACAGCAGGAAGTCAGGGGTATATGGCAATGCAGACTTCAGATGACCTTATATCAAAGCCAAGAGTCATCCTCAGACAAACTGAATAAATATAAATAAGAGTGCAAATAGAAATCTTTTATAGCTAAGCCTACACAAATTCTCTGAAGAATACTGAGAGCTGCTGATGTAAAAAAAAAAAAAAAGAGATTTTTTTGCTGTCCTTTTTATTTCCTTCACATCCTTTACAACAGGAAGTAAAATGAGATCTCTACAAAGTAAGGGAAAAAATTCTCTAACTTGTCACTGGAACAAAGGGCATCTTTGAAGACCTCCCATCAACCACTGGCCTAGTAACTATTAAAAATGTCAGGTTATTCTTCATTTTAAGTCCTAGTGACAATCACAAATAGAAATGGAAGTGGTAAATCTCCCTCAGTGGGGACACAAACAGCAATAAACACCCAATAGAGGTGCTGATCCTTCTACAGTATCCCAAAAAACAACAACACATAAAATGGCTTTAGTTCCATGTTTAACAAGTCATAGGTTACTCAGAGCAATTATACAAAATTGTGTGACCATCAAAAGATATATTTTCTGTTTTGTAACAGATTACGGAATAAAAACAACCACACCCCAATAGGCAGAAGATGAATATGTCAATGGAGATTAAAGGTGGTACAAGGACCACCTGTTCTGGCTTTATCTTTGGTATGAAAAAATATTTTGGATGGCCTGGGTTATATACAGTTGTCTGTGAACACACACATTGATTATTGGTCTGATCAGGCAATGATCATCTCGTGCCCACGTGCATTTCCACCCAAACTTGGTCCTGTGCCACCTGAAATCGAAGAATCACGAAAACTGTTTCAACCAACTCGTATTCCCCTGAATGTGAAGTATCAACTTTGAGTACAATATCGGTTTAGAGAAAGCTCAAGAAGTGCTTGCTTCTGAAGAGAGGGGGAAAAAAAAAAAAAGGACTTTCTTCTGCATCCAAATTTCAACAAAACTGGAAGCACAAGGATGCTTATATAGACTAAAAAATACAATTCACCATAGCACTTTATAAAGCACATATTTATTTTACTCCTTATTTCGCATGATTAAGTTCATAAGATGGGTTTCCTATACACAGAATATACACCTGATTTTCATGATCTCCAACTGCAGCTTTTCAACCAATTTTTCCTGAAGCTTCACTAGCTGGTAATATGTAAACTGGCCGACCTAAATCAGACTGCCAGAATAATGTTTTACTTGTGCCTCTTGTGCTCTAGTATCACTGGGAGCCAGCTGGAGGAATGCTATGGTTCTGTCTGTCTTCACCAATGACAGTTATGGTTATCCTAAGAAAGGGTGTGTTATCAGAGGCATAGGATCACCAAGAACAAAAATCCCTTGAGAGAGTACAACATTGGGGGTACAGTGTTGGCCAGCAGTACAGAGTAAAAAAAATTCAGATGACTGCAAAACCTTGTGACCAGGCAGTGGGGAAAGCAAATATAATTCTAGGATACATCCCTACAGGGATCACCAGCACGAGGAAGGAGGTCCTGGTTCCCTTATATACCGTATTTATCGGCGTATAACACGCACTTTTTTCCCCCTTAAAATCGGGGGAAAGTCGTGGGTGCGTGTTATACGCCGATACCCAAAAAAAAAATGACAAAAATCGGTTGCGGCGCCGAAAAATGGCGACCGCGGCCGAAAAAGGCCGCGGCGCGGCCGAAAAAGGCCGGAAAAAGCCGAAGCGCGGCCGAAAAAAGGCCGGAAAAAGCCGAAGCGCGGCCGAAAAAGACCGAAGCCGGCTGTTCAGCTCCGCTCGTAATCCCGCCTCCCTGCGCTCGCTTCCGAAACAGCAGGGAGGCGGGACTCCGAGCGGAGCTGAACAGTCGGCTCGGTCTTTTTCGGCCGCACTTCGGCCTTTTTCGGCCGCGGTTCGGTCTTTTTCGGCCGCGCATGCGCGGTATTTCTCGCGGCGGGAAATTTAAATGATGGCGAACTGCAAATGACACTAGGAAGCTGCAAATGACACTAGCAAGCTGCAAATGACGCCGGGCAAGCTACAAATGACGCCGGGCAAGCTACAAATGACGCCGGGCAGGTTGCAAATGACGCTGGGCAGGTTGCAAATGACGCTGGGCAGGTTGCAAATGACGCTGGGCAGGTTGCAAATGACGCTGGGCAGGCTGCAAATGACGCTGGGCAGGTTGCAAATGACGCTGGGAAAGGCTGCAAATGATGCTGGGCAAGCTGCAAATGACGCTGGGAAAGGCTGCAAATGACGCTGGGAAAGGCTGCAAATGACGCTGGGAAAGGCTGCAAATGACGCTGGGAAAGGCTGCAAATGACGCTGGGAAAGGCTGCAAATGACGCTGGGCAAGCTGCAAATGACGCTGGGCAAGCTGCAAATGACGCTGGGCAAGCTGCAAATGACGCTTAAATGTAAGTTTTTTTTTTTTTTCCCTAAACTTCTCTCCTAAAACTTTTTTTCTTTAAAATTCCCTCCTAAACTTGGGGTGCGTGTTATACGCCGGTGCGTGTTATACGCCGATAAATACGGTAGATCTTAGAAAGTATTAATTTTACTGAAAGGGTAGTTGATGTTTGGAATAAACTTCTAGCAGAGGTAGTAAGCTAGTCAAAGGCTTCAAACATGCTTGGGACCAACACAGATCTGTACTCAGACAAAAAAGTTAATGGGGGAAAAAAAAATACAAAACATGTATAAAAAAACAAAAACAAAAAAACAGCAGACTAAGGACCACTCAGTCTTTTTTCTGCCGTCACATTTCTATGTTTCTATGTTACCAACCGGGTTTTTTTTCTGAAACTGCACCATGGTTATGCAATGGAAAAGCCAGCCACCCCTGTATTTGGTGGGCGATCTGTTCATTCTTCACTCTTGCAGAGCAGTGGTCGCTGCTTCAGAGGGTGAAACCACTGCATGTAGTGGGGAGCACACTATCGGAAACAACTGATAGTGTTTGATAGTAGAAGGGCCTACAGCGCTGCTGGAAAGTAAAGATTTACCACATCGCCCACCAGAGGTAATTCAAACTCTTCAAGAGTTGCTGGTTTAGTGCATCTATGGTCAAAACAAACTCATACACGCACATCTTGAATCAAAACCTATTTTGTGAAGATCTCCGCACATTTATTGTAACACAGATCCACTATACCCTGTGAGTAGGCACTGCTGTGTCACAGAGTTCACAGAGCCTGCCTTCTGAACAGAGATGCTGAGAGAAGAGGTTTCAGCAGGTGTAGTCATTACAGGAATCACTTCTTGCAGGCAGCAATGTACCATGGGATATGTAGTCCTTAGAAATTTAAAGAAAACAGCATAGGAGAGGCTGCAAAGCATGTAGGGAACCGTTGGAAAGAGATGGCCAGCAGACAGGCAGAACTCACAATATGGAAGATTTTTCATGTAAGGTTATATTGGATTGGCAAAAAATAACTATTGTTTGTATTACTATTACAATGCTTATATTTTAAAATAAAAGTGTATGCTGCGACCATAGATTTTCTTTAACTTCTTTCACTGATGAAGTTGCTTTGAAGACAAATAGAGATTAGTGGAGTTCGTCTACAAATACATTTGTTATCGTACTAAAGAGTGCAGTGGCCTTTGCATGGAATGCAGCTTGTGGTCAGCACTGTAGCTTTAAGGTCAAACTATATAGCTTTTTAAAAAATCAGTCTCCTGGAACTGGCAAGACAGATGGTACTATGCTGTGAGTTTTTATTAAACCAGTCAATTGTAACCTTGAAAAAGAGCAAATGCATCTTTAACAAATCACTTGTCATCCATGATAAGTGAAGTATAGCAGATTTAATATCTTTCTGGGATCCCGTCAGCTGATAACTACCTTATAAAAATTCTGGGTGAATAAATGGATACATCTCCCCTTATAAAATATCAGGACAAAAAGGAAAAACAAACTCCTAAACAGGAACGCCTGAATAATAATAATACTAATAATATGTTGCAATGCTAATAATTTTTGCAGAACTCATTTTTTTAAACCCCTCTTTCACTATACACCATACTTGACAGGTCTGATCATATCATGGGTCCTTCCTATCTTAATTTGGTGGTAGACAGTCTATACCAGTGATGGCGAACCTTGGCACCCCAGATGTTTTGGAACTACATTTCCCATGATGCTCAACTACACTGCAGAATGCATGAGCATCATGGGAAATGTAGTTCCAAAACATCTGGGGTGCCAAGGTTCGCCATCACTGGTCTATACTATAACATAAATATATGGTGTGCTGCCCCCTTTAAGAGATTACCAATCCTGCAAACTATAAACATAGCTACTACACGCTATACATGTATAAAAGAAAATGAGAGATTGGGACTTTGAATGAAGTGTATGCTCCATAGTGAGCGCATCACTTCCATCCCTATTAAACTTTGAGGAAAAGGGGAAATTTTGAGACTTTGAATGAGATGTGTGTTAGCAAAAAATAAATATATTACATGATCAAAAAAGGTTTATTCATAAAAATGCATTGGTCAAGGTACATAGCAGATATGACTAGTTGATAGGCATATACTACATATAAAAAAAATATATTATTGCACAAGCTTAAAATCCAAAGAGCATTGTAATATACAAACATGATTGAGTAAAGACTGCATTAATAAGCTTGACGCGTTTCGTTGATACATTCCACTTCTTCAGAAGCAAATGCAGAATTCATGTCTATAAAAAAAACATATATATCCAAGATTACACTGATGTATTAAATAAGGATGTAGGGGAAGGAAAAAACCCAAACACCCCAAATGACTTAAGTAACAGGTCTAAAAATGGTCATGTGATGCTAAAGCCAGCTGGCCTTCATTTACCAGCTGGCTTTAGCATCACATGACCATTTTTAGAGCTGTTAAGTAAGTCATTTGGGGTGTTTGGGTTTTTTCCTTCACCTACATCCTTATTTAATTCATCAGTGTAATCTTGGATATATATATTTTTTTATAGACATGAATTCTGAATTTGCTTCTGAAGAAGTGAAATGTATCCACGAAACGCGTTAAGCTTATTAATGGAGTCTTTACTCAATCATGTTTGTATATTACAATGCTCTTTGGATTTTAAGCTTGTGCAATAATATATTTCTTCTGTATGTATTATATGCCTATCAGCTAGTCATATCTGCTATGTACAGTGGCTTGCGAAAGTATTCGGCCCCCTTGAACTTTTCAACCTTTTGCCACATTTCAGGCTTCAAACAAAGATATAAAATTTAAATTTTTTGTGAAGAATCACCAACAAGTGGGAAAAAAAACTGAAAAGTGGTGCGTGCAAAATTATATGGCCCCTTTACTTTCAGTGCAGCAAACTCACTCCAGAAGTTCAGCGAGGATCTCTGAATGATCCAATGTTGTCCTAAATGACTGATGGTGGTAAATAGAATCCACCTGTGTGTAATCAAGTCTCTGTATAAACCTGCTCTGTGATAGTCTCAGGGTTCTGTTGAAAACGCAGAGAGCATCATGAAGACCAAGGAACACACCAGGCAGGTCCGTAATACTGTTGTGGAGAAGTTTAAAGCCGGATTTGGATACAAAAAGATTTCCCAAGCTTTAAACATCCCAAGGAGCACTGTGCAAGCGATCATTTTGAAATGGGAGTATCAGACCACTGCAAATCTACCAATACCTGGCTGTCCCTCTAAACTTTCAGCTCAGACAAGGAGAAGACTGATCAGAGATGCAGCCAAGAGGCCCATGATCACTCTGGATGAACTGCAGAGAACTACAGCTGAGGTGGGAGAGTCTGTCCCAGAGCCGATCCGCCCTATACGCGGACTACACAAGCTGCGTAGGGCCCCGCGGCGGATCGGCTCTGCTCGGGGGCCCCTGGGTCCGCTGCCGCCACTGTGAGGGCAGCGGCGCCTGAAAAAAGATGGCCGCGGGGCCGACATGCAACTGCGCATGCGCCCGCCTTTCCGAAAATTGCCGAGCAGCGGCAACAGCGCTGGCGCATGCGCAGTAGCCCGACATGCAACTGCGCATGCGCCAGCGCTGTTGCCGCTGCTCGGCAATTTTCGGAAAGGCGGGCGCATGCGCAGTTGCATGTCGGCCCCGCGGCCATCTTTTTTTCAGGCGCCGCTGCCCTCACAGTGGCGGCAGCGGCACCAGTGACACGGTGGCGCCAAGTGGCGCCATTTTTAAAAATAAAAACGTCCCCTCCGCACCCTCTTACCTCCTGGGCCCCCTCCCCCTCGCAGCCTCTTACCTCCTGGGCCCCCTCCCCCTCGCAGCCTCTGACCTCCTGTCCCCCCCTCCCCCCTCAAAGCCTCTGACCTCCTGCCCCCCCCCCTTCCTCAGCCTCTGACCTCCTGCCCCCCCTTCGCAGCCTCTGACCTCCTGCCCCCCTCGCAGCCTCTGACCTCCTGCCCCCCCCCTGCCTCTGACCTCCTGCCCCCCTCGCAGCCTCTGACCTCCTGTCCCCCCCCTCGCAGCCTCTGACCTCCTGTCCCCCCCCCCCTGCAGCCTCTGACCTCCTGTCCCCCCCCCCCTCGCAGCCTCGGACCTCCTTTCCCCCCCCCTCGCAGCCTCGGACCTCCTGTCCCCCCCCCTCGCAGCCTCGGACCTCCTGTCCCCCCCCCTCGCAGCCTCGGACCTCCTTTCCCCCCCCCCCTCGCAGCCTCAGACCTCCTGTCCCCCCCCCTCGCAGCCTCAGACCTCCTGTCCCCCCCCTCGCAGCCTCGGACCTCCTGTCCCCCCCCCTCGCAGCCTCTGACCTCCTGTCCCCCCCCCCCGCGCAGCCTCTGACCTCCTGTCCCCCCCTTCGCAGTTTCGGACCTCCTGTCCCCCCCCTGCAGCCTCTGACCTCCTGTCCCCCCCCCCCCCTGTCCCCCCCCCTCGCAGCCTCTGACCTCCTGTCCCCCCCTTCGCAGCCTCTGACCTCCTGTCCCCCCCCCCTCGCAGCCTCTGACCTCCTGTCCCCCCCCTTGCAGCCTCTGACCTCCTGTCCCCCCCCTTGCAGCCTCTGACCTCCTGTCCCCCCCCTTGCAGCCTCTGACCTCCTGTCCCCCCCCTTGCAGCCTCTGACCTCCTGTCCCCCCCCCTTGCAGCCTCTGACCTCCTGCCCCCCCCCTTGCAGCCTCTGACCTCCTGACCCCCCCTCCCCCCCTCCTTGCAGCCTCTGACCTCCTGTCCCCCCCTTCCTCAGCCTCTGACCTCCTGTCCCCCCCCCCCCCCCTTCGCAGCCTCTGACCTCCTGTCCCCCCCCCTCGCAGCCTCTGACCTCCTGTCCCCCCCCTCGCAGCCTCTGACCTCCTGTCCCCCCCCCTTCGCAGCCTCTGACCTCCTGTCCCCCCCCTCGCAGCCTCTGACCTCCTGTCCCCCCCCTGCAGCCTCTGACCTCCTGTCCCCCCCCTCGCAGCCTCTGACCTCCTGTCCCCCCCCTCGCAGCCTCGGACCTCCTGTCCCCCCCCTTCGCAGCCTCGGACCTCCTGCCCCCCCCCTCGCAGCCTCGGACCTCCTGTCCCCCCCCCCCCTCGCAGCCTCAGACCTCCTGTCCCCCCCCTCCCTCGCAGCCTCAGACCTCCTGTCCCCCCCCCCCCCTCGCAGCCTCTGACCTCCTGTCCCCCCCCCTCGCAGCCTCTGACCTCCTGTCCCCCCCCCCCCCGCAGCCTCTGACCTCCTGTCCCCCCCCCCCCCCCCTGTCCCCCCCCCTTCGCAGCCTCTGACCTCCTGTCCCCCCCCTGCAGCCTCTGACCTCCTGTCCCCCCCCCCTTCGCAGCCTCTGACCTCCTCCCCCCCCCCCGCAGCCTCGGACCTCCTGTCCCCCCCCCCCTCGCAGCCTCTGACCTCCTGTCCCCCCCCCCCCCAGCCTCTGACCTCCTGTCCCCCCCTTGCAGCCTCTGACCTCCTGTCCCCCCCTTGCAGCCTCTGACCTCCTGTCCCCCCCCCCCCCCCCCCCCCCCCCCCCCCCCGCAGCCTCTGACCTCCTGTCCCCCCCCCCTTGCAGCCTCTGACCTCCTGCCCCCCCCCTTGCAGCCTCTGACCTCCTGTCCCCCCCCCTTGCAGCCTCTGACCTCCTGTCCCCCCCCCTTGCAGCCTCTGACCTCCTGTCCCCCCCCCCCTTGCAGCCTCTGACCTCCTGTCCCCCCCCCTTCGCAGCCTCTGACCTCCTGTCCCCCCCCCCCTTCGCAGCCTCTGACCTCCTGTCCCCCCCCCCGCAGCCTCTGACCTCTCCTGTTGCCCCCACAGCCTCCCACAGCCTCTGACCTCTCCTGTTGCCCCCCGCAGCCTCTGATCTTTCCTGTTGCCCCCCCCGCAGCCTCTGACCTCTCCTGTTGCCCCCCCCAGCCTCTGACCTCTCCTGTTGCCCCCCCCCCGCAGCCTCTGACCTCTCCTGTTGCCCTCCCCCGCAGCCTCTGACCTCTCCTGTTGCCCTCCCCCCACAGCCTCTGACCTCCCCTGTCCCATCCGCAGCCTCTGACCTCCCCTGAGTCAAGAGAGGGAGTGCTGCCAGGATGGGGGTCATGGGAGAAGTCAGACCTGTCCCCCCCCCTTCGCAGCCTCTGACCTCTCCTGTTGCCCCCCACAGCCTCCCACAGCCTCTGACCTCTCCTGTTGCCCCCCCCCGCAGCCTCTGATCTCTCCTGTTGCCCCCCCGCAGCCTCTGACCTCTCCTGTTGCCCCCCCCGCAGCCTCTGACCTCTCCTGTTGCCCCCCCGCAGCCTCTGACCTCTCCTGTTGCCCTCCCCCGCAGCCTCTGACCTCTCCTGTTGCCCTCCCCCCACTGCCTCTGACCTCCCCTGTCCCATCCGCAGCCTCTGACCTCCCCTGAGTCAAGAGAGGGAGTGCTGCCAGGATGGGGGTCATGGGAGAAGTCAGACATGTATGGACTGCGGAGAGGAAACTATGGGATAAAACCAGAGCCACCAAGCTGGAGCCGACTGACTGAGCCCTGCACGATGCATCTGAGAGGAGGTCAGTGACAGCACCGCCAGACCAGTCTAGGGGGGGTCAATACAATATTGTAAGGGGGCACTGATATAAAGGTTTCCCCCTTATCAGTAAACCCCCTTATCTTAGTGTTTTCTTTCTCTGGTCACCAGAGTCCTCCCCACAGTCCCAGAGTTCCCCTTTACATCATAGTATGCAGGATTCCACCTTACAGTGCAAGGGGGAACACTGAAGTAAAGGGCAATGACCCCGATGTAAGGAGGGGCTTTATAGGGATGCTCTCTGGGGACCCTGATGTAAGGGGGGTGCTCTCTGGGGACCCTGATGTAAGGGGGTGCTCTCTGGGGACCCTGATGTAAGGGGGGTGCTCTCTGGGGACCCTGATGTAAGGGGGGTGCTCTCTGGGGACCCTGATGTAAGGGGGGTGCTCTCTGGGGACCCTGATGTAAGGGGGGTGCTCTCTGGGGACCCTGATGTAAGGGGGGTGCTCTCTGGGGACCCTGATGTAAGGGGGGTGCTCTCTGGGGACCCTGATGTAAGGGGGGGCTCTCTGGGGACCCTGAGGTAAGGGGGGGCTCTCTGGGGACCCTGGTGTAAGGGGGGGCTCTCTGGGGACCCTGATGTAAGGGGGGCTCTCTGGGGACCCTGATGTAAGGGGGGTGCTCTCTGGGGACCCTGATGTAAGGGGGTGCTCTCTGGGGACCCTGATGTAAGGGGGGGGTGCTCTCTGGGGACCCTGATGTAAGGGGGGTGCTCTCTGGGGACCCTGATGTAAGGGGGGTGCTCTCTGGGGACCCTGATGTAAGGGGGGGCTCTCTGGGGACCCTGATGTAAGGGGGGGTGCTCTCTGGGGACCCTGATGTAAGGGGGGGCTCTCTGGGGACCCTGGTGTAAGGGGGAGGCTCTCTGGGGACCCTGGTGTAAGGGGGAGGCTCTCTGGGGACCCTGGTGTAAGGGGGGGCTCTCTGGGGACCCTGGTGTAAGGGGGAGGCTCTCTGGGACCCTGGTGTAAGGGGGAGGCTCTCTGGGGACCCTGGTGTGGTGTAAGGGGAGGCTCTCTGGGGACCCTGGTGTAAGGGGGGGCTCTCTGGGGACCCTGGTGTAAGGGGAGGCTCTCTGGGGACCCTGGTGTAAAGGGGGGGACCCTGGTGTAAGGGGGGGGGCTCTCTGGGGACCCTGGTGTAAGGGGGAGGCTCTCTGGGGACCCTGGTGTAAGGGGGGGCTCTCTGGGGACCCTGGTGTAAGGGGGAGGCTCTCTGGGGACCCTGGTGTAAGGGGGAGGCTCTCTGGGGACCCTGGTGTAAAGGGGGGGACCCTGGTGTAAGGGGGGGGGACTCTCTGGGGACCCTGGTGTAAGGGGAGGCTCTATGGGGACCCTGGTGTAAGGGGGGGCCCTCTCTGGGGATCCTGATGTAAGGGGTGGCTCTCTGGGGACCCTGATGTAAGTGGGGGATCCACACTCAGATATGTAAAGATATATATATTGTATACATGTCTGTTCTATATTGTTGTACTTATTCTTTGACTGTTTTGTTTAAAGGAGGGAGGATTGTATTGGGAGCGCTGAAGTGTCAGGTGTGACTGTGTGGCAATGGCAAATGGTTTACATAGCTCACAGCATCACGGGTCAGGTAGAGGGCCCCTCAGCAGAATTTTGCTTAGGGCCCCAGGGAGGTCAGGATCGGCACTGGTCTGTCCATAGGACAACAATCAGTCGTACACTGCACAAATCTGGCCTTTATGGAAGAGTGGCAAGAAGGAAGCCATTTCTCAAAGACATCCATAAAAAGTCTTGTCTAAAGTTTGCCACGAGCCACCTGGGAGACACACCAAACATGTGGAAGAAGGTGCTCTGGTCCGATGAAACCAAAATCGTACCTTTTGGCCACAATGCAAAACGATATGTTTGGTGTAAAAGCAACACAGCTCATCACCCTCAACACACCATCCCCAATGTCAAACATGGTGGTGGCAGCATCATGGTTTGGGCCTGCTTTTCTTCAGCAGGGACAGGGAAGATGGTTAAAATTGAGGGAAAGATGGATGCAGCCAAATACAGGACCATTCTGGATGAAAACCTGTTGGAGTCTGCAAAAGACCTGAAACTGGGACAGAGATTTATCTTCCAACAAGACAATGATCCCAAACATACAGCAAAATCTACCAAGGAATGGTTCACAAATAAACGTATCCAGGTGTTAGAATGGCCAAGTCAAAGTCCAGACCTGAATCCAATCGAGAATCTGTGGAAAGAGCTGAAAACTGCTGTTCACAAACGCTCTCCATCCAACCTCACTGAGCTCGAGCTGTTTTGCAAGGAAGAATGGGCAAGAATTTCAGTCTCTTGATGTGCAAAACTGGTAGAGACATACCCCAAGCGACTTGCAGCTGTAATCGCAGCAAAAGGTGGCTCTACAAAGTATTAACGCAAGGGGGCCGAATAATTTTGCACGCCCCACTTTTCATTTTTTTATTAGTTAAAAAAGTTTCAAAAATCCAAAAGATTTCGTTCCACTTCACAATTGTGTGCCACTTGTTGGTGATTCTTTACAAAAAATTTAAATTTTATATCTTTATGTTTGAAGCCTGAAATGTGGCAAAAGGTTGAAAAGTTCAAGGGGGCCGAATACTTTCGCAAGCCACTGTACCTTGTCCAATGCATTTTTATGAATAAACCTTTTTTGATCATGTAATATATTTATTAAAGAACAAAATACTTATTAAATGAACGCAAACCACTAGTTTCCAATATGAAATTATCCTTAACCCTTATCCACATCCAGTGTCCAAGTGATACAAGTGACTATTTATGTGACAAATTAATATTAAAAGGTGCTAAAATAATCATGCTTCAGTGTCCACAGACCACTGGGTGCACTATCCACTCACCTTAATCTTTGGTCCCTTTAGGAGACCAATCCTCGCTGCCTTCACTCAGCTTGTAACTCAAAGGAAGAGGAGAACTCTCAAAGCGTACCAAATAGTATAAGTAAAACTTTTCATTATAGTAAAAAATGTACTCACATAGGTTAAAACATTGAGTAGTGTATCTCTTCATAAACATCGAGTTTCTCACCACACTTCCAGTTTTTGCGTCAACCGGAAATTACGTCACTGGCTGGGGTCCGACACGCTGTGTCGCTGGTCACATGACATTCTCAAGGTGGTCTATACTGCTGCACTTAGCAGAGTTTACAAAATGGCATGAAAACATAGTTCAGAGAAGCGATACTCTGAGCTCAAGTTGTGTGATGTCACTGCAGGGTGTGGGTCCATGACAGCCTGAGTTCAAAGGAATTGGGTTGACTGAGTACATGGACTTGCAAAAAAGTGCTAGAAACTATTTGTGTGGATGTTTCCTCCCTTTGAAAATGTCCCATTGAATGAAACAATGAAACACGACGGGCGGAGCCTGTACTGATGTCATCACACCTGCCGGAGGTGGCAGTGGTGCAAGACTGTATACATGCGATTGCTTTCCATTTCCATGTGAGTAGATGTACAGTACTTCTATGCAAATACACAGGTTGCACTATGGGATGCTTGTTTATTTTTCTTAGGGGTCTACCACGCATTGCAAAGTTGAGGTGCAGACACTGAATCCCCACTTATGAGCCCTGTGGTTCCCAAGTGCCTTTGGAGCATCCTGCTGCTGTGACACGCATTGAGGATTTCTGATCCAAAGTATTTGATCCCGGCTGATTTTGTACGTTGGCTCACTGACAAAGAAATGATCAGGCTATAATTTTAATGGTAGGTTCATTCTAACAGTGAGAGAAAGAACAACAAAAAATGACAAGAAAAAACAGATTTAAAAAAAAAAGTTATAAATGAATTTTAATTTTAATGAGTGAAATAAGTATTTGACTCCTTTGCAAAACATGACTTAGTACTTGGTGGAGAAACCCTTGTTGGCACATCACAGAGGTCAGACGTTTCTTGTAGTTGGACACCAGGTTTGCACACATCTCACAGGGGGGATTTTGTCCCACTCCTCTTTGCAGATCCTCTCCAAGTCATTAAGGTTTTGAGGCTGATGTTTGGTAACTGAAACCTTCAGCTCCCTCCACATATTTTCTATGGGATTAAGGTCTGGAGAGTGGCTAGGCCACTCCAGGACTTCAATGTGATTCTTCTTGAGCCACTCCTTTTTAGCCTTGGTTGTGTTTTTTGGGTCATTCTCATGCTGGAATACCCATCCATGACCCAGTTTCAATGCCCTGGCTGAGGGAAGGAAGTTCTCACCCAAGATTTGACGGTACATGGCCACGTCCATCGTACCTTTAATGTGGTGAAGTTGTCCTGTCCCCTTAGCAGAAAAACACCACCAAAGCATAATGTTTCCACCTCCATGTTTGATGGTGGGGATGGTGTTCTTGGGGTCATTCCTTCTCCTCCAAACACAGTGAGTTGAGTTGATGGCAAGGAGCTAGATTTTGGTCTCATCTGACCACAACCCTTTAAGAGAGTGCTCCTAATCTCAGCTTGTTACCAGTATAAAAGACACCTGGGAGCAAGACATCTTGCTGATTGATAGGGAATCAAATACTTATTTCACTTCTTAAACTGCAAATCAATTTATAATTTTTTTGAAATGCGTTTTTCTGGATATTTTTGTTGTTATTCTGTCTCTCACTGTTAAAATACACCTACCATTAAAATTATAGACTGATCATTTCTTTGTCAGTGGGCAAACATACAAAGTCAGCAGGGGATCAAATACTTTTTTTACCTCACGTTATATGGCCAGCTTTAAAGTTTATCATACTTTTCAAAATGTTATTTAGTTCTTTCTGAATTAAATATAGACTGACTATATTTTACCAAGTACCTTGAGAAAGTGTTTAGAAGTAAAAAAGGAACAAAAATCACAAAAAGTATCAAACCCATGCCTTTTTTAAGCCTTGGCCTTCGCCCCCTGACACGCCACATTTGGCATGTCATTTTGGGGGGGGGGGGTGTACCTAGTTTAGAGTGGGACTTCCTCCTTCCTGCTCTTGGCCACCTAGGCGACTCCTCCTCTCCCCCTAGGTGGCCGCTCTGCAATCTTCTAGGACATGTCTCAGGTCCCAGAAGATTACCCGGCCACTAGTAGAGCCCAGCGCGACTCGTGCATGCGCAGCACGTGCCCACAGTTGCTATGAAGGCCCCGGCGGAGAGGAGGGGGAGAGGAGCGAAGCTCCGGGTGCCCGCATCACTGGACCGTGGGACAGGTAAGTGTCTGTTTATTAATAGTCAGCAATCTTTAGGGCAGTTTAGGAGCGCTAGCGGGGGTTAAAGGCGTCGCTAAAACGAGCGGCACTTTACCAATAACCTGGTCGCAGCTGCAGTGTGAAAGCAGCCTAAAAGATACAAAACAAAAAACACTAAATAGAAAAAAAATGTAATTACATTTTATTTTAGCAACGATCATAACTAGGAAAATATGCACAGAAAACTACCAGTTCCCCGTTCAGCAGTCCCAAAGTGCTGCCAATTAAGGGTTTGCCAACCGTAATCTTTAATCGATTTATTTGAACAGGAGAACTTTTTGGTGGCAATATACACACATTAACCACAGAGGTACTCACCCTAAAATATATAACGCGGAATGCAAAGTCTGGAACCTTGCGGTCTAATCATTGTCCTAGTTACAGTTTTAAATAGTTTCACAATTATGTTCTTTTACATTACTAACTGTAGGCAAAGGCTGCAGCTCCTGCTGCTCCAACTGCTCCAACCCCTGATGCCACTGATTGCAGAAGGAACTTAAAGAGGAAGTAAAGCCTCTGTAAAAAAAAAAAAAAAAAACACCCTGCAAGGCAAAGGCATAATGAGCTAGTATGCATAGCATACTAGCTCATTATGAAAAACTTACCTGAAAACGAAGCCCCCGAAGCCGTCCTTATCTTCCATCTTCCTCGCCGCCATGCAGGGCCGGAGTGACTTCCGGGTCTCG
Organism: Lithobates sylvaticus; assembly: GCA_028564925.1. Lineage (NCBI taxonomy): Eukaryota > Metazoa > Chordata > Amphibia > Anura > Ranidae > Lithobates > Lithobates sylvaticus. The sequence goes on from CM053026.1 coordinate 112,900,113, forward strand.
CCGCTCCAGCGCTATCATTCGCTGGAGCGGCGATGACGTCACTCCCGCGCATGCGCACGAGATCGGCATATTGCCGTGAGAGCGGCATATGCAGTGCGCCCTCAGTGCGCCTGCGCGCCGCTGTCTACGGCGCATGCGCCGTAGACAGCGATGCCTTTTCATCGCTAAATATCTACTAAACCATGTAGGTTTAGGAGATATTTATTGGACCTACAGGTAAGCCTTAATCTAGGCTTACCTGTAGGCCAAAGTCATGTGGAAGGGTTTACTTCCACTTTAAATCAGCAAACTGCTAAAGTGAGCTAGCTACTATAAAGAAGTAGTCAAGGCATCAGATTAAAAAAAAATACCCATGCAGTTTTCTACACCCACCCCCCCCCCCTCCCCAACGCAGAAAGGATTATAGTTTTGCCTAGGAAAAGGGGTCCCTCCAGTGGTGTTACCGGTCCTGCAAAGCCTCCTCTCTAGGGCACTCCCAGCAGCAGTTGCACTCCTGCCTCCTCCAAAGCCATGCATTGTATGTGTTGATGGTGAAAGACCAACCACAACCTGGAGCATCGTAGTGAGAGGAGGAGAGCACTGGAGCCGACCTGAGTGGGGGGTAACAGCCTTTCCCTATCCCTTAGACATTACCAAAATGTACCCTTGCACTGCAAGGGTAAAATGCTTGTCAATTCCTAGAGTTGGGCCAATTAGGTAGCCTAAGTGACAGAAACTCTATAGAACCTCAAAATGGTAACAAATGACACACTGTAGTCATAAAACATGACAATTTGCTCATTAATCACTCCATAGCCTTGACACAGGGAGTTACCATACTGCCAATCATCCAACACAGGCTAAACAAATAGAGGTCACCTCCATTGCACACTCCAAGACATAGTGGCTTGGAGTGTCAAAATCAAACCTATTTAATTTTGTTACAACTACAGCCCATTGGAAACGTTACTCAGAATGGAGCCAAGATTTAGTGACCAATATTGAATACTGGTGGAAAAGCACAGAGATAAAAAGGTAAGGTACACTTATTAGGACAAAGGATTCCTATAAATAGGAAAATATTCCTTGACTTCCAATGTAATTTACATCAGGTCAAAAGCCCTTACTGTGTACCTATGCGCATTCAATGCACATTAAAGTACGTACATATTCTGAATAATTAAGATAAGCATATTAAAACAAGTTCACCTCTTTAGTTGTAAGCATTGTAGAGAAAATGATAATCAAGATTCACAAACACTAAGATGACCTCTACACTTCCCTTATTTTCTCTGGCAACTGGGACTTCTAGTCAGCCTTCTAATATGGGAAGGTGCTGTAAATGGTTGGAAAGCAATTGAAACCCAACTCCATATTTTTTTTTTGTGATCTCTGAGGATTAACTACTTCACAGTACCTGCAGCTACAGGCATCAGTAAGGTTTTTTTTTTTTAATGCTCTTATATGGCTTGTTAAGAGTATAGTATAGTAAATATCTAAATTTCTTTATTCTGGGTACAGGTTCACTTTGATGACTGCCAATCTATTTGTGTGTAGAAACAGAAAAAGGAGAAAATAATGCACATTCTCAAAGGCTAAATTGATCTCATGATCAATGTACATTTACTACTTTTTTGCAATGCAGCCTACAGAGCATTGCATCTACAATTGGTGTTTTGTGGGTACAATTCACATGCTCTTGCAATGCAATGTATTCCCCTAGCTTCAGGTCTGTATGAAGGTATAGACCTGGCTGGTGGAAGTGCTTGATGATCTACAGTGTGAGGGAAGAGAGGCGGGATTCCCCCCATGCTATGAATAGTCCCCCTTTTGCAATGGCAGATGGGAATTGTACTTCCTTCCATTCATCATACCTGGACCTTGATGATGTACTAATTTAAAAAATATAAACAATTCCCCATAAAGATGAACCTCACCATTCAGATAAGATATGCAACAATGTTTAATGTTACAGGCAATGGTCCTAACTGGACTGAAGCTTGAAAAGAAGCGCTTAATAATATGTAAAGTGAAAAAAACGTGTAAACTCAAATAAAATTCAATCATAAAATAACATATACTATGATATGTGCATAAACCCACGTGATAGGTGAATGTGGTAAAGTGAAAAAAAATATTTATTTTTTTCAAAAGAGATATATATGTTATAATATCTACAAAAACATATACAAAATATTGAATAAAATGTGCCACACTGTTCAAGTAATGTTCCAGCAAAAAACAATCCAGAAAAAATAAATATAAGAGATAAGGATAAGGAAGGATAAGGATAAGATAAGGAAACTCACTGTCCGACACGAGAGTGCGGGCAAAAATTGTGGTGAGTGAGTTTCCTATGGGAGTGGCACATTGAGCACAACGGTGTGGTGGAAGCTAAGAAGATTATATAATTGTTATTTTGAGAAGATTCACGGTTACGTCAGAGGAACTTCACTTTTTGATAATTAATTATATTTATTTTTTCTGGATTGTTTTTTGCTGGAACATTACTTGAACAGTGTGGCACATTTTATTCAATATTTTGTAAATGTTTTTGTAGATATTATTGAAATATCATACATATATATCTCTTTGAAAAAAAGAAATATTTTTTTTCACTTTACCACATTCACCTATCACGTGGGTTTATGCACATATCATAGTATATGTTATTTTATGATTGCATTTTATTTGAGTTTACATGTTTTATTCACTTTAGATATTATTAAGCGCTCCTTTTTAAGCTTCAGTCCAGTTCGGACCATTGCCTGAATTTGTTTTCCATTTATATCTTTTTAAGTGGCTGCTTTAGCTTTAACTCTTTTTATTTTACATTCTGTGATCTGAGGCGCAGCGGTTGGAATTTGGATTGTGGCGAATTAATCCTTATTCCCTTTTTTTCATGTTTAATGTTACACCCTAAATATGCATGTAATATGAAACATGGTTCAATAAGTGAACTTACTAATAGCTCATGAAAAAGCATAAGTGTGAAAGGCCGTAGAGGTAAATAGTGCACCAATATAAATCTTGGCAACGCTGATAGGAAAAGGTGTTATGGAAGCCATAAATCACTATTTAGCATTTTGAAAACTCAAATCTGCAAATTCATTGTAGATGGCATTTTACGTCCATGAAGGTTTAAAATCTTGAAATGTTCAAGGTCACAAAGTCTTGGGCTGAATATGTAAGTAATGGGCCATCTGCAGCACTGACATTGCTGAACTACATAGGGCTGTCATGGGGACGACTGATGGGATCTTGCCCAGGTGACACATATGAGAAACTGTAGAAACTAGGTTACAGAGTGCTAGAAGTGCTTAATGACTATTAAATATTGTGTTTAGCTAAGCCCCAGCAAGGCATGCTGGTTGTACAAAAATGGTCACAATCTTTGAAGTATCGGCAATGTCTTTGATTTTGGAGCTACTTAAGTACATCAAAAGGAGAGAAAATACTTTTATACTTTATTTTATAGGACCCGTTTAAAAGAAAATACAAAATACAGCATTTATGATAATATACTTGGCAAGAGATATAAGCACACAGAACCATTTAAGTTGTCGGATTTGAAATAGCTGGAATATGAACTTTCAGCCAGGGAGGTTTTGTTTTTCATCTGCTTTCCCATTAATCCCTCCTTATTTCTTTCTGCCTGTTGGTTGATCTGTTTCTATTTCTGTTAAAGAAAAACTCCACTTTTATTTTCAGAAAATACAGATATCATTGCTACACAAGCACGATTTTTACACGGATGAAATAGACATAAGGGAGCGTTTTTTCCTGCCAAAGGATTTGTATATCTGTCCATTCAGTTCCGAGATTAATACAGCTCAGCCCTGTTTGGCAGAGCAGGAGACCTGATTTTTCTTTCCTGCAGTTAACACTTGCGGGTCTTGTCCCCTGTGACTGTACAATGAAAGGAGAAACAACAGACTGATTAGCCCATTTCTCTGTTCTCTCCTTCTACCAGCATGTACTTTGTCAGCACTTAAGCAAGCACTGTAGATAAAACTTATGACAGGGCTCTTTGTGCTGCTTCTTCTCTCAGCCTGAGCTCTGCTGTACAGGGGGGTGCAAGAGGTTGATCTCAAGATTCCGCTACTTACTTTGCCTGCATTAATACAATCAATGCTGTATTAAAGTATGTCCTATTAAAATAGTATGTGCAGCAGTATTTAAAGCCCAGCTCCTGCAAAATAATAATAATAAAAAAAAATTAACTCATGCAGTGCCCCCTGCACTGTATTGCTTGTTTAGTCCAGGGGCAGAAAAAAATGAATACCTCACTCCTCGCTCCAGCAGGCTACACTGCAACTGGTCCCACACAGCTACCTTTTAAGTTGCAACCGGCTCTGGTCTCACTCCTGCCTCCTCAACGTACCATACAGGGTTAATATCCTTGTATGGTACATGATGACTATGAGGCTCTACCCACAGACCAGAGCTTCGAGTGAAGGAGGAGAGTACTGGAGGGGGCCAGAGCAAGGTATATATAAAGTAAGTGATATCTCACCCCTAGACAAAACAAGTAATTAACCCTTACAGTGGACTTTGCAGTGTACTTATAGTTTTCCTTCTGGGAAATCTCACATATACCCATTGATCCTGCCAGATAGCGTGGCAATGATGCTCCCCTGGTCCTGAATTCAGAGCAGAGCTGACCACTCATGTGAGTTGTGTCTTCTTACAATGCAATAAAAAAATTTGCAGGGGGTGTGGTTATCAGCATTTTTAATGAAAATTCACAAGCCTGTAGCTTATCACTCAGCACCTGTTTACAAATAGCCCTACCCCCTGATTTCTGGATTGACAGCACTGCATCTGTTACTGAGAAACTCCTGCTGTGAGCTGCAGTGTCTGGGAAGGGAAACATGTGAGACACGAATAAAGGAGGATTTGTTTCAGTTAGGCCCCTTTCACAACGAATCGTTTTTCAGGCGCTACAGCGCTAAAAATAGCGCCTGAAAAAAGCGGGTCCTTTCACTCCAGTGTGAAAGCTCGAGGGCTTTTACACTGGAGTGGTGCGCTAGCAGGACAGTCAAAAAAGTCCTGCTAGCAGCATCTTTGGAGCGGTGAAGGAGCGGTGTGTATTCACCGCTCCTATACCGCTCCTACCCATTAAAATCAATGCTGCAATGCTTTGCGGGGGGGTTTAACCCTTTTTCGGCCGCTAGCGGGGGTTAAAACCGCCCCGCTAGCGGCCGAATACCGTGGCTAAAACGACGGTAAAGCAGCGGTAAATATAGCGCTGCTTTACCCCCGACGCCCGCACTGCCCCAGTGTGAAAGGGGCCTCAGGGAAGCTAAGGGAAGTTGTTTAGTTTATGAGGCTTGTACATCACATAGTAACGGGATTTGGGACTTTTTCGGGAATGTCATACAGGAGCCTTTAGTTGCACAAAGCGTCATTAACCACTGGCCGCCTGTAGGACATTCTGGACTTTGAGTGGAGATATCTGAATGAAGGCATCATTCAGATATCTTTTTTTTTTTCAGCTGGCGATTGCTGTGCAGATACCGTGTGACATAAAAAATTGCAACAACCGGCATTTTATTCCCTAAGGACTCTGCTAAATATATATATATATATATATATATATATATATATATATATATATATATAATGTTTAGGGGTTCAAAGTAGTTTTCTAGCAATAAAACATTGATTTATAAATATATGAGAGAAATATAAAAAGTGGCCAGGTAGGCAAGTGGATAAATAGTATTTATTTATACCATCGGGATTGTGCAGGGACAGTTATTCAGAGCTCATTCAAGCAGCAGAGTGAACATGACAAAAGCTGACATGGGATCATGCTTATCAAAGTGTCTGAAAAAGGACTGTCTGTGCTGAAAATAAGCAGAATTTGAGTTTACATTTATTCCTAAATGCCAGACTGGGAATAAAAAAAAAAGGAAGAATCTTTAACACAGAGTAAATACTTTTTCTAAAAAATAAATATTTAAATATGGCCCACATTGTTTCTGTAAAATAAAAGGATAATTGGAGCAGCCTTGTTTGGGTAATGTACAATGGAGAAAGGTGATAACGGCAATCATAGTTTCTAGTCCACAGCAAATTGTGCAAACTCCTACAACCCTCATAAACAAGAAAAGTAAATGAAAACGACAATAAAAAAGGAGGAAAAATATGAGGCACAAGAAGGAAATTACAGATTAGGTGGACTGTTCCCTGTAGAATGATAATCAGCAATGTTATGAGCTCTTGATGAATGGGCCTGATTTGGTTTGCTAGAAAAAACATGCAGACCTTGTTCTAAGGATGCATTCATTTAAAGATAGGTATCCTACCCCTTACGGAATTATTTTCAAGGGAAACTATAGTATTCTGAAGCGTTTTAGCTTTGTGTGTGAAGTATATGTCTAGGTGTGGGAAAGGTTAAAAGTCCCACCAGTTTATTTTTTTGTCTGTGTCTTATTAGGGACATTCCCTTCACATCCTGTCTAGGAGATACAATAGAAGGTGAACGGAGATTTTGGCGAAATCTTCACTTAGTCTAGTCCCTTGTTTGTTATGCGTTTTTGCATGCAGTTTTCATGCATTTTGCGTTTTCTTTTCTCTTTAAACATTGCCACTGCGTCCTTAACTACCGATTGACAGCTGAATGTAAAAAAAGGTGCCAGACTTATTGCTTTAAGTTGTTTTCTAACCATATGGATAATGTCAATATCAACCGTTATACACATTAATGCATATAACTGTTACTTTCTAAGATTGTAGGCCATGTGGGCCGATGAAACGACTGTCTACATATGTTTTTGTTCCAAAACTCAATAAACATATTCATATTGTCTCATTACATATGCAGGCTCTGCTCCCCGATTAAATGTATGCAGTAACCCATAGCAATCGATTTGATCAAATTGCTGAAATAAAAATCCTGATTATATGTCATATTTACCACACTCCCACTGTTTGCAATATTCTAATAATATCAAACTGATCTTTTACATTATAACATCCTTCCATTTTTCTCCTTCTGGCTGCATCTGATGGTCTTATAAACACAATTAAGAACAACGGACAATCACATTAGATAATATAGGAGACCTAAAAGTGTCCAAGCATTACCCTTGAGGTGTTCATTGACCTACCACTACGTACAGAGCATTACACCCCCTCAGTGATTGTTTCTGATGACTACCCTCAGCACCAGCAACAACAGACCTGAAATGTCTTCTTTATTCACCTTTTTTCCCTGAGTTACATAGAAATCTCTCAAAGGCAAATCATTCATTTCATCATAACTGGCCCTTTAGAAACACGGTGACATGCTTTCTTTTTCCTTGGTGGCTTTTGGCTCAATTGCCTTCAGCTAAATATATCTGGATTTTTCCGTGCGGACATTCAAAAGCACAAATATGTCTCTTCTGTCCCATATAGCATATAGTTCAATCCCAATGTTTTTTTTACCATCAAACAATTTTCTTTCACTTTGTCTTTATTGAGAAAAAGAATAACACAACTCTTATACAGAGAATACATTTTGATACAGAACATGAGACCGTATCATCAAACTTTTTTATATGAAAATAACCTTAACTGTCCTGTAATCGATTTCTTTTTTTTTAATTACTTTTTTTTTTTATTGCATTTTAATGTAAATATGAAATTTGAAGTCTTTTTGACCCCAGATCTCACATTTAAGAGGTCCTGTCATGGGATGTTTACATTCCTTGTAATAGGAATAAAAGTGACAACATAAAAAAGTGTAAAAAAAATAAAAAAATTTATAAAAAAAGTTAAACGCGCCCCGTCACGACGACCTTGCGTGCAGAAGCAAACGCATACGTGACTAGCAACCGCATATTAAAATGGTGTTCAAACCACACGTGAGGTATCGCCGCCATCGGTAGAGCAAGAGCAATAATTCTAGCCCTAGACCTCCTCTGTAACTTAAAACATGCAACCTGTAATTTTTTAAATGTCGTCTATGAAGATTTTTAAGGGTAAAAGTTTGTTGCCATTGCACGAGCGGGCGCAATTTTGAAGTGTGACATGTTGGGTATCAATTAACTCAGCGTAACATTATCTTTCACAATATAAAAAAAAATTGGGCTAACTTTACTGTTGTCTTATTTATTAATTTAAAAAAGTGTATTTTTTTCAAAAAAAAGGGCGGTGGAAGACCGCTGCGCAAATACGGTGTGACAAAGTATTGCAACGACCGCTGTTTTATTCTCTAGGGTGTTAGAAAAAAAAAGTATAATGTTTGGGGGTTCTAAGTAATTTTCAAGCAAAAAAAATGTTTTTAACTTGCAACAAATCTCATAAAGAGGCTCGATCTTTAAGTGTTTAAAGAGGTATTAAACCGAAAAGCAAACATTTATTATATTGCAGCTTACCAATTCTTAGATTTGATAGCTACATTAGTTGTCTTTTTTAGACTCTCATTTTCACCTGGTGAACCCACCAGTAAAGTGGGGTACACACAATAAGAAAATCGGGAGAACGATCGTCCGATTTTCCTCATTGCTTCACAGCAAATCGTAACCGATGAACAAAAATTTGTATGAAAATTCTCGTACGACAAAGGCTTTTTCTTTGGTGTTTATTGTTTCTGATCATGTGTAGTCTATCTTTTCTGATTGTTTTTTGTACGAAAATCGTAGGAAAACGGTACACAATAAATGAAAATCGTTCATTCTGTTGTCATAAGAATTTTTTTTGGGAGTTTGTCCCGTCGGGAATTTGCGTCCGAAAATTCCTAATCGACTGTCGAAAGTTGTGTACATACTATACGAAAATCGTAAGAAGTTCCTTGGAGGAATTTGTTTGTCCAATTTTCTTATGGTGTGTAAGAGCATTAAGTCTGTTGTTTTTCAACAGAACAAGCTGTTCTGCAGATGTAGCAGTTGCAGGGCGTGCTTACAATGAACAGCTTTTATTTATGTAAAACCTTTTACCAAAAAAAAAAAAAAATACTTAGCTTAGCTTAACTTAAAATATTATCTGGAGTTCAGCTTTAAATTGTTAGTGTATCCAAAACTTCAAGTGCATGTAACACTCCCCTCGCCCCGGATTACCAATGCTGTTGTCCAAAGACGCCCTGTCCAAAGGTGAAGGCACTCTAATATAGAAGGTGTGTTGCTGCTCAGATCACAAGGTGAAAAAAGAGGGAAAGAAGCCTAAAAAAGAAACGAAGCGGACCCTCAGTCATTTTTTCAACTTTACATCTATTGAATCTTTTGCCGTTGTTGTTTTAACTTTGGATAGCAAAACATTTTTTTTGTGCCAGTAAATACATTACTGCCCACTTCCTGTTTCTTATCTGGTAAAAAGCCTAGGCTTATGACATCATGCCAGCTCTCTTTCACTCTCCTGAAAGTCTGCCAAGAAGGGAGGGGGTGAGTCATAAGAGGGCCGATGAGAGCTGCAAGGCTGCAGAGCTGGAGGTGTGTCTGTGTAAATCCAGGAAGTGAACAGCAGCAGCTTCAGCTGCCCACAGTTAAAATGGCTGCAGCTAGACTCAGTGGAGGGAGATTTCTGCAGCATATTTGGCAAGTACAGATTTACAGTATATATAAAATAATATGCAAAGTGGTTGGAGGGAAGCTTTAGAATGGAAACAATGTTTTTATTCCAAATTAATGATTGGTAAACTGCAGTTTATTTCAATTATTGTTTTTGGGTTTAATATTGCTTTAAACTTCTGCAACAATACTCTCATTACAGAAGAATGCAGATTTGTCCTTATCAATTTCAATTGCTTGTTGAACGTTAATAAACGTAACCCCTTTTTGACAACTACTTAAACTGAAATCACTGCACTGTAAAGGATGTGAATGTCAACAAGTAGTTAAACTTTCTTGTAGCCCAGGATGCGTCTCAGACAACTTCAAGATGGCTAGTTACAGTACTCAAGGGTCCTTTGAATAGACCAAGACACGCCACTCCATTTATCAAACACAATATTGATTTCACAATCACCACTGAAAACCGGTGAAAGAAATATGTGACTTATAAGTATAAAAAGCATACAAGCGTGAGATTATCCTCTTCATCATTCTTTTCCTCTATTTCTTTTCATGTGTGACAGAAATGCGTTACAGCTTTCTAAAGCCAGGCCAGATGCCGGTACAATGAAGTTGACAGTGCTCATAGAACATTTGCTTCTAGAATGGATCAAAGCTTTACAGAAGGGAAAAACATAATTTTCAATCTCTGTGTTCTAATTGTGTAACACCGTAAGAGCGCAGATCCATACTGTTCTTTACAAACATACACTCCTTCTAAATCACGGGCACATCCTTCTTGGTACAATACACACTGTCTCCACAATGTCACTTATCAAATTAAGCAGTTTTTTCAAGTAAAAGACAGAACAGTTGTCAGCAGCATGCATAAAGAGGAAATATGGCGTGTAATATGTCCATAAACAATACATGAGAATTCTTTGCGATAATCAAGTATTAAAGGGGGTTAAGAAACTTGCTGGTAATGAGTGAGCAGTTGAGACAAAGGTCTGTGGAGTTGAATAAAAAAAGATATTTAAAGCAACGGTAGCTATATTAGAAAATGAAGAAACAGATCGTGTAACAAGGCTCAGCAATAGCATGCAATGCCAAGCTGCTGCAAGCAAAGTCAACAGAACATTACCATGCGTCAAAAAGGAGATTAACTCCAGTGATAAAACTATAATTCTCCGACTCTACAACACTCTGACAAAGAATTTATAAAGGAAAAAGATGGACTTTACAAGACTCTGGTCAGGCCGTATCTTGAGTATGCTGTCCAGTTCTGGGCACCAGTCCTCAAAAAGGATGTGCTGGAACTGGGAAAAGTTTACAGAAGGGCAACAAAGCAAATAAAGGAACTAGAGGACCTTGGTTATAGGGAAAGACTACAAGCATTAAACTTATTCTCTCTGGAGAGGTGACGCTTGGGAGAAGATATGATAGCGATATACAAATAACTTATTGGTGACCCTAGCACAGGGAAAAACTTTTCAGTGGAAGGGAGTCTAAAAAGACACACAGCCATTCATTTACATTGGAAGAGAAGCGGTTTAACTTTTAACTGTGTAGAGGGTTCTTTACTATCAGAGTGGTAAGGATATGGACTTCTCTTCCATAAGCAGTGGAAGCAAGGCACGGCGATAGTTTATAACAACTAACGATCACAACATACAAAGATATGTGATTTACTATTGACATAAACACACACACACCACAGATTAAACAGGATGGACTGGTGTCTTTATTCAACCTTACCAACTATGTAACAAATTCCCTGTAAAAAAAACGTTATATTTATCTATCGCACAGACCACGCCGATCTGGGGTCTACCAAAAGCTATGGTATCCAGGGAATGTTTTCAATCTACACATTTCCAAGAATTTTGAATGCCTGGTCACCCACCAAGCATTATAGCTCCTCCTGCTGGATCCTACATCACTACTGTGTTTTGAAGTGACATGGGCATTGGTGGAAGAAATCACAGAACTCAGGGGATGTCCAAGAACTTGACACTCCTAAAAGTGCATTGAATAAAGAACAATTTCTGGGAACAATTTTACCTGAAGAGAGTGAAGATTGGGTGGAGGGATAGGCAAGTATAATGTATCTGCTTTACACAAGGATCCTTTTTTAGTTTTTCAATTTAGCAGTATGGCTGCTTTAGGAAAACAGGAAATATCACAGCAAATTTTTGAGAAATAAGTACACCATTGTGTTAAAAAAGAACAGTAACTGTTGTGTTGATCCCCAAATTTAGTTGACTTAATTCCAGCAGATCCAAATAACATTTTTTTACAGCATATGTCAATGAAGAGTCAGGAAGCATCTACAAAATGAAATGTGTCGAGAGGGAAATAACAGATATATACAATGGTGTGTTTTATGTATTTTATGAAAGAAGGCATTTCCTGCATTTCTTTGAATTTATCTGCCCTCACATTACCTCGGCTAGTAAATCTTGAACTAGACTTAGGAGCATGCACATCTAAAGTGGTTGCAGAGCCGGGGCGTGACCAGAGATGAGGTGTGGTGAGTGAGAAGTGTGAGAGCGTCTATGTGGGCTCCTCCACCCTCCGCCCGACCGTCTGATATGCCGGAATACTGAGCCTCCTGAAAGCCTGACCGTCCCTGACCCTCTCTTCACAGCGGAGCATAAGCACAAGGCTCTCCGGGGGCTCCCGAAGCTAAGCCGAGACCGAGCTGCCTACCACAGCACTGTATCCATACGGAGATAGCCGAACCCGAGGCGAAGCCGAAGGTGACGTCACACGCGGTCTCCTGACCGCCGCTCGCGCTGGGAGGAAGAGAGCGGCGGGTAATTTGAATCGACATACCGGCCTTACGGACAGAGTGCACGGCGGAGGGGACATTGAAGGAGGGTAGAAACCCTATGAGATCCAAGGGATTCTCCTGCTGCCTAAGAAGCCCTGCCAAAGTCATAAGGAGCAGGTGAGAAAAACCATACTGGGTGCTGAGTAAAGGTACACGTGCACAAGCAAGTGGAGGACTGTATTCTTTTTTTTCCTGGTGCTGTGCATATATGCCTGGCTTTTTTTTCTCAATGCAATTTGAGGACTGTTATTTGCAAAGCTATAATATAAGCGGTGGGCTCTGTTAATTTTTAGTAACGGCCCCAGGTGGGGTAAAGAATTCGACCAATAAAAATCTGGGGGTCCCCGGGAAATTAGAACTGGCCGTGGCTCAAGCATTGACAGCAGAAGGAGAGCCGACACTAAAGGACAATTTAGCAGTATGGCTGCTTTAGGAAAACAGGAAATATCACAGCAAATTTTTGAGAAAAACAGTAAGGGATATAGAATACCAGCCTAAGTACACCATTGTGTTAAAAATGAACAGTAACACGGTTCTCACTGAAGAAGAAAGGGAGGTGTTGTGTTGATCCCCAAATTTAGTTGACTTAATTCCAGCAGATCCAAATAACATTTTTTTACAGCATATGTCAATGAAGAGTCAGGAAGCATCTACAAAATGAAATGTGTCGAGAGGGAAATAACAGATATATACAATGGTGTGTTTTATGTATTTTATGAAAGAAGGCATTTCCTGCATTTCTTTGAATTTATCTGCCCTCACATTACCTCGGCTAGTAAATCTTGAACTAGACTTAGGAGCATGCACATCTAAAGTGGTTGCAGAGCCAACATATTGTTCAGCTTTACAGAGTACATAGAACCATTCATGGGTGATGGGGAAATTCATTTTTCCTTGATTGTGGATCACTAATGAATAAGAATGCATACAAAACCTGGTTAATGGGCCATATAAAAGACATAAGAATGGTTTTACCTTAACCGATCTAATGCTATAGGAATGTCCTTATAAACTGACCCAAAGACTGAGCCCACCAAGCCTCTTCAAAATGTGTGCTATATTCCTTATCCACTTGCCGATCGCGCTATAGCCGAATGACGGCTACAGTGCGGTTTTCTAGTATTGACGCCGTGCAGGGCGTGGGTGGCACGCTCTGTGATCACAGTGCCCAGAGGACACTGCTGAGCACATGTTGGAGGTAAAGAGCCAATCAGCGGCTCTTTATCACATGATCAGCTGTGTCCAAACATAGCTGTTTACGGATGTCAACAGAAGTCGGTTATCAGCACTCTTTCTTCATGCTGATTGCATGAGGAGAGGAGAAAAGAGCCAATAACCGGCTTCTCTAAAAGGGACATCTACACTGATAATCAGGGCACTGATTATCAGTGCAGTCCCAAAAGTGCCCACCAGTGATGCCAATCAGTACCCACCAGTGACGCCTATCAGTGCCGTCTCATCAGTGGCACCCATCAATACTCATCAGTGCCTATCAGTGCAGCCTCACCAGCGCACATCAGTGAAGAAACAAAAAAAATACCTGTTTGAAAATTTTGTAAACATTTTTTTTCGGTCTTTGCTTGCTTATTTAGCAAAAAATAAAAAAACCCAGTGGTGATTAAGTACCACCAAAAGAAAGCTTGATTTGTGTTAAAAAATAAAAAAAATGTCATTTGTGTGCAATTTTGCATAACTGCGCAATAGTCATCCAAAGTGTGAGCGCTGAAAATTGGCCTGGGCAAGAAGGGGATAAAAGTGCCCAGTAGGCAAGTGGTTAAAAGGTAATATCACTTTCCAAAGGGTTATGATTGGTTGTTACCTACCCACTAGTCCTGTATATACCACAGACAAAATTGGAATAAACTAGTCCCGACAGAACGGTGTCAAGCAAGTGTCTGTCCTGATCATCTGCCAAGCTGTGTTAATGGCAGGGAGTCCTTGGAAGAACATCTATATTCTACCTGCAAATAAGTTTCTTTACATCTACTCGGTTATTACATTTGTGATTTCTGTCACTATATCTGACGTTACTCAATTAAATGTTATATATCTGCAAGTGTTTGTGCGATCTCTCGAAAATAAACTCCAAAACAAACTATAATGTTACCGTAATAAAACATTTTGAAAATCTCCCAAAGCAGTTTCCAATGTTTTGTGAGTTTCTTAATGTTAAGTGTGTTTCACACTCATTTAAAGCCAATTTGATTAAAAACCAATTATACAACCATGACATCTTGGACTGCAGGAAAAAAGTAGAATCTCTTGATTTTATGTTTAGAAAGCTTTTACACATTGTTGAATCAAAAAATTAAAAAACAAGCTCAGGGCCTCTCTGATAAGTAATGCAATGGTCAGATACAATTACGGTATTAAATATTAAAAATAAATGGGGAAAATATATATTTTTTTGTTTTTGAAATTTCTGTCTATTGAGTGGTAAAAACAAGGTTTGACTTCTGATCTTTGCCCACTGGCATCTAAAGCCATCCAGAACTAAGCTTGGAAATCATTTAACCTTAATACATGCCTTTAACCACAATAATCCATACAACTATTTTATTTATTTTGTTTTTTTTATAACCATACCTTCAGCACTTGAACTTGACCTTCAACAGTTATGTCATTCAAAAGTTCAAGAAAAGACAGGCAGAGACCAGCTGCGTACATCTGAAAATAGAAAACACATGATATAATGGTACTGTGTCTACCATTACAAATCACTGAATTTAAAAACCTACAGAAAACACCTCAAATATCATTGTGCTGAACTGTTTTAATAATGATAACAATAGCAAATACAAAAAAAAAAAAAAAAGTTAATAGACAAACACCCACACTTATGCCCCGTACACACGGTCGGAAAATCCGACCACAAAATCCATCGGATTTTTTCTGACGGATTTAGTCCGACACTGGTGTTGCATACACACGGTCGGACAAAGTTGTCGGAAAATCCGATCATTCTGAACGTGGTGACGTTTGTTGCCTACGACGGGACTACGTAGAGGCTAGTAGCCAATAGCTTTGGTCTTGTAATGTGATCTGAGCATGCGTGGCACTTTGTCCGTCGGAATTCGCTACACACAATCGGAATTGGTGTGATCGGACTTTGTTGTCGGAAAATTTATAGAGCAGGAGATACAACTTTGTCCGTCGGACAATCCGATGGAAAATGTCCGATGGTGCCTAATCATGGTCGGAATTTCCGACAACATTGTCCGATAGGACAAAATCCATCGGAAAATCCGACCGTGTGTATGGGGCTTTAGACTCATTCACAGTATATGTGGAGGCATGCTTTTAGTATATCCTTGGAAGCTTCAAACACAAACTACAGTCCAACAAGTCCAGATTTGATGGTGGGGATTTTTAAGCCTCAAAAGTGAGTTTATAGAATGAAAAGTCTGTATTAATCATCTGCTTACAAAAGGAAGTAATGGGTTTAGTGTGGAAATTATACTGCACCACGATCATTTTAAGCAACAGCCCATAAAATATATGGTAAATTACATCTGGAAAAACCTAAAGCAAATTAAATGAAACTACACAAATGTAGTGCAAATACATGAGAAGAGCTGAAGACATACAGTTCCATACACACAAATACACACAAATATACAAACATCATTTATCTAGATAAGATCTCTGTGAACAAATAAATGCTAAGGACATCTTCTGTCAACGATGAGTTATCCACTGTCCATTAACCATCCCACTGAGGGAAAGGACTTTAGAAATGACTACTTGAACATGTATAGAAATAAGCTTTTATATATATATATATATACAGTATCTCACAAAAGTGAGTACACCCCTCACATTTTTTAAAATATATTATATCTTTTCATGTGACACCACTGAAGAAATTACACTTTGCTACAATGTAAAGTAGTAAGTTTACAGTTTGTATAACAGTGTAAATTTGCTGTCCCCTCAAAATGACTCAACACACAGCCATTAATGTCAAAACCGCTGGCAACAAAAGTGAGTACACCCCTAATTGGAAATGGCCAAATTGGGCCCCACTAGCCATTTTCCCTCCCTGATGTTTATGTGACTCATTAATGTTACAAGGTCTCAGGTGTGAATGAAGAGCAGGTGTGTTAAATTTGGTGCGATTGCGCTCACTCTCTCATACTGGTCACTGGAAGTTCAACATGGCACCTCAAGGCAAGGAACTCTCTGAGGATCTAAAAAAAGAATTGTTGCTCTACATAAAGATGGCATAAGCTATAAGAAGATTGCCAAGACCCTGAAACAGCTGCAGCAGGGTGGCCAAGACCATATAGCGGTATAAAAGGACAGGTTCCACTCAGAACAGGCCTCGCCATGGTCGACCAAAGGAGTTGAGTGCACATGCTCAGCGTCATATCCAGCGGTTGTCTTTGGATAATAGACGTATCAGTGCTGTCAGCATTGCTACAGAGGTTGAAGGGGTGGGGGGGTCAGCCTGCCAGTGCTCAGACCATACACCACACACTGCATCAAATTGGTCTGCATGGCTATCGTCCCAGAAGGAAGCCTCTTCTAAAGATGATTCCCAAGAAAGTCGTCAGTTTGTTGAAGACAAGCAGACTAAGGACATGGATTACTGGAACCATGTCCTGTGGTCTGATGAGACTAAGAAACTTATTTGGTTCAGATGGTGCCAAGCGTGTGTGGCGGCCACCAGGTGAGGAGTACAAAGGCAAATGTGTCTTGCCTACAGTCAAGCATGGTGGCGGGAGTGTCATGGTCTGGGGTTGCACAAGTGCTGCCGCCACTGAGGAGCTACAGTTCATTGAGGGAACCATGAATGCCAACATGTACTGTGACATACTGAAGCAGAGCATGATCCCCTCCCTTCAGAGACTGGACTACAGGGCAGTATTCCAACATAACGACCCCAAACACACCTTTAAGACGACCACTGCCTTGCTAAAGAAGCTATGGGTATAGGTGATGGACTGGCCAAGCATGTCTCCAAATCTAAACCCTATTGAGCATCTGAGGGGCATCCTCAAATGGAAGGTGGAGGAGCGCAAGGTCTCTAACATCCACCGGCTCCATGATGTCATCATGGAGGAGTGGAAGAGAACTCCAGTGGCAACCTGTGAAGCTCTGGTGAACTCCATGCCCAAGAGGCAGTGCTGGAAAATAATGGTGGCCACACAAAATATTGACACTTTGGGCCCTATTTGGACATTTTCACTTAGGGGTGTACTCACTTTTGTTGCCAGCGGTTTAGACATTAATGGCTGTGTGTTGAGTTATTTTGAGGGGACAGCAATTTTGCACTGTTACACAAGCTGTACACTCACTACTTTACATTGCAGCAAAGTGTAATTTCTTCAGTGTTGTCACATGAAAAGATATAATACAATATATATATATATGGGGGCGTGGCTTGGACATGGCCGCGTGAGGAAGCAAGACTCCAGAGCTCCTCACTCACAGCTGCTAAATTAGCCCGATCCGGCGGATCCAAAGCCTAGAACACGGCCAAACTGATATGTCCCAGCACCGGAGGACATCCTCACGCAACAGGGGCACTCCACAGCCCGGTAACGGCTCCATCGGAGCTTTCTTCGGTCCCAAAGGGAAGCACCACGAGGTGGCAAAGATGGCGGCCGTGCAGGGCCGCGGGACGGATGCAATGGCGGAGGCCCAGGCGGCTAGATTTCCTATCCGGACCCCACTGCTGGTAAGCGACACTGCTCCCCCGGACTCCCCTGGCTCCTCAGCCTCCTTAGACCAGGGATCGGAGGCATCCATGCTACTAGGGGACAGGGACTTAAAACAACATATATGGTCACTCCCCACCAGAGAGGATTTGGACCGCTTTGCCACCAGGGTTGAAAAGGCCTTTAAACAAGACATAGAGCAGCTGAAGGAAGACACCACTCAGCTAGACAATAGGCTTGGAATCCTGGAGCAGACAGTAGAAGAAGCACTGCCAGTGATTACACAGCTAAGGGACAAATGTACAGCACAAGACCAACAGATAGAGGCCCTCATATCCCAGCTGGATGATTATGAGAACCGCAGTCGCAGGGCAAACATCCGCATAAGAGGCCTGCCAGAGGCTACAGGGGCCAAGGACATTATTCCTACACTACAAGGTATATTTAAGGAACTTCTGGGCCTTCCCCCTGCCGCAAAAGTGGAAATCGATAGGGCCCACAGAGCCCTGCGCCCCCCATCACAAGATGCTGACAACCCCCGCGACATAATTTGCAAATTGCATAAATATACGGAGAAGGAGCAAATCATGCAACTCATGCGCAGGCGCCCCTATTTTGACTTTGACGGTGCCCACCTGTACTTTTACCAAGACCTCTCTCGACGCACCCTAATGCAACGCAGGGCACTACAACCCCTGCTGGAAGCAGTCCGCACGGAGGGTATAACCTACAGATGGGGATTCCCCTTCTGCCTACACGCGGAGAGAGACGGAAAGTCAGCCACCCTGAGAAACAAGGATGACCTCCATCGTTTTCTGACGCAACTAGAGCTGGAACCGGTAGATTTCCCTGACTGGAGACTTACCATGAACACCCTGTTGATGCAAGCACCCCAACCCTGGCGGCAGGTCAGGTCAAACACACGGAACCGCAAGCGCTCTTCCTCCGCGACGGGGAGGCAAGAGCCCCAGCGAGGAAACTGAACTACAACGGGCGGCCGCCCTGCTACTGACACCTTCTCAAGACCCCAAGCACGTGCAAAATCCGGCCGCAACGGAGCCACCAGACGACCAAGTAATGGTGAAGTAGGAACTAACCACCCGCAATGAAACTACCCCATGGACTCCGACATTTATTTTTCCTTTTTTTTTTGCTGTTGTTCTAGCACTTTAAAATTTTTTTTTTTTTTTTTTTTTTTTTTTTTTTGCTCTTACCGGGCCCTGACAGCTTTAGAAAGCCCAATACTCAAATGCGCCACTATGCTAAGCCATCAACCGAAGAAATGGCGGAATAGAACACTTGCCCAGATGCACATTTCAAATTTTGTATTGTTTTTGTGGCCCTCCATTGCCCCTTTTTTTTTTTTTTTTTCTTTTTTTTATTGCTCAGATGCTTATTGAGATCCACGGACAATCACTGCTTTTTACCTAGTGAGGAGCTGGAACTTCCTGGTTATACATGTCCTATCACGACCACCACATAGGACTACCCAGATTGGGTGTTAGCCCAGTTTTGGGCACTTTGCCGGCCTCGAGTAGCCCCCCCATGAAAGGGAGGCAGCACGAGCCTGGCAAACAGGTTTGGGACACCCCATATACGGCCTCAGAGGCCACTATAGTCCCGTGTTATAGAATACTGAATGTTATACAAAAAATGCTAACTCTCTCTTCTTTGTTACTTCTGCTCTTTTTGCTCCTCTTTCAAAGAGTCTCTTCTCTCTTTGGCACCCTACCCTTCCCCCCTCCTTCCCCTTCCGGTCTCAGGTCATTTGGACAAAACCACTGCAGCTCGCCGAGAGGGAGTCGTGTATACAGGTCTTCGCCGACGTCTGCAGCAAGAGGGAGGTCGCCTGGACGAGTCCTACAGATACAACATGGCTACGGTTAAGGTAGTGTCCTATAATGTACGTGGTATGTGCTCCCCCAACAAAAGAAATAAGCTGTGGATAGAACTTAAAAGACTGGGGGCGCAGGTAGTTTTTTTGCAGGAGACCCACTTCACGGACACCTCACTCCCCAAACTGCCCACCCACCTGTTTTCACATTGGTACTTGGGCAATTCCCCGACACCCAAATCCAAGGGCACGGCCATAGCTATACACAAAAACTGCCAATTCCACCCGCTAGATCATACAGTGGATCCACAAGGGAGGTTTGTGTTCTTAAAGGGAACCATAATGGGACAGACATACACTTTTGCCACGATCTATGCTCCAAATAACCAGCAGATCACGTTCATAGACCAGACCCTATCCAAGTTAGCAGACTTCCGGGAGGGTAAACTGATACTGGGCGGCGATTTTAATGTCAGCCCCGACCCCACACTGGACACGTCGGCGAACAGGTCGTCGCACTCACAGGCCTTTCTGAGACATTTTCGAAAGACCCTCCAGACCCACACTTTAGTGGACTGCTGGAGAGTATTACATGCCACCGAAAGGGATTACAGCTACTACTCCGGGGTACACAAGATATACACAAGAATAGACCTACTACTGGTAGATCAGGGAACGTTAGATCTAATCATAGGGGCGACCATAGATCGGATTACGATCTCGGACCATGCACCGGTGACACTCACACTTTCTCTGACACAGGCCGGGGCCCGAGTGAGGACTTGGAGGTTGAACGAGAATCTGCTCGACGACCTTAGAGTGGTAACGGGGGCCCAAGAGACCCTGACCCACTATTTTGCAGAAAATAGCAACGGGGAAGTGACAGAAGGAACACTATGGGAAGGCCATAAGGCCGTTGTGAGGGGCACCTTTATAGCTTTGGGAGCCCAAATTAACAAAGAGAGGCAGGCGGACTTTCAGAGGGTGCTACAGGAACTACAGAAGGCGGAGCTGGCACACAAAAGGACATCAGGCCCTGAGGAATTGAAACGCTTGATTGAGCTAAGACAGCTCTTCTCTAAACTACTAGATCGCAAGATAAATCGCAAGCTTAGGTTTATGGCACACACCTATTATGAACATGGCAACAAGTGTGGCAGGCTGCTGGCCCGAGCACTTCGTAAAAAGAGGCTCCTAGCACATGTGCATAAACTCTGCTCCCCCACAGGGGAAACAGCACAGCACACGTCCAAGATAGCCTCCATGTTCCGCGACTACTACGCCAAATTGTACAATCTGGAGTCCGCCTCCTCTCCCACAGATATAGCACTCAAGAAGGCACGCATACAAACATACCTCTCAGACGTAGGGCTCCCCACAATCACCCCGGAACAGGCAGCTGACCTAGAAGACCCGATTACCACATCCGAAATACTAACTACCATTAAATCCCTCCCGACTGGCAAGAGCCCCGGGCCGGACGGCTTCACCAGGGCCTACTACTTGAAATTCTTTGACAGTCTGCAAGCTCCTATGTGCACACTGTTCAACTCCCTTAAGACTACTGGATCACTGCCACTAGAGACCTCCCTGGCCCACATTACGGTACTCCCAAAAGACGGCAAAGACCCCACCCAGCCACAAAGCTACCGCCCAATCTCCCTCCTAAATACCGACCTCAAAATCTTTTCTAAAATTCTAGCTAATCGCATAAAATTCTTACTCCCTGACTTGGTCCACGCAGATCAGACGGGCTTCATCACAGGTCGGGAAGCTAGAGACAACTCCAACAGAGCTTTGCAGTTAATACATTGGACACACACACGCGGTCGGATGCCTCCATACCTAATTCTGTCCACAGACGCGGAGAAGGCATTCGACCGCGTGGACTGGGACTTCCTGCACGCGGTGTTACAGGGCACAGGACTAGGCCCCCACATGTTGAAATGGGTCTCGGCCCTATATGTGTCCCCAACAGCCCAGGTCAAAGTGAATGGCAGCCTCTCTTCACCATTCCCTATCCGAAACGGCACGAGACAGGGATGCCCACTCTCACCACTGCTGTTTGCACTGGTCCTTGAACCACTGCTGCAGAAGGTCAGAGACAATCCTAATGTTAAAGGAGTGCAGGTGGGCTCGCAGGAGCACAAACTTTCCGCCTATGCGGATGACATATTGTTCCATGTAACAGATCCACAAGTCTCGTTGCCAAATCTGATGAGAGAATTAGTGAAGTATGGTGAGGTATCCAACTTTCGAATAAATTACACTAAGTCCGAAATACTCCCAATAACTATCCCTCCGACCATGACTGACTCACTGAAAAGCTCGTTCCCATTTACATGGGCCTCCCCCTCGATGAAGTACCTAGGGGTCCAGCTCACAGACAGACCGGACTCCCTATATACGAACAACTACGTACCCCTGCTTAAGAAAATAACATGCGACCTAAAGACCTGGGACCAAACTCACTTCACCTGGGTGGGACGAACAAACATCCTAAAAATGACTGTATTGCCCCGAATCCTATTCCTCCTGCAGATGATACCAATTCATATTCCCAAACGTTTTTTTGCAGACTTACGCAGTCTCTTCATAAAATTTGTGTGGGGTGGGAAGAAACCACGCTTAGCCATGTCCACACTCCACAGGGCAAAGCTGAAAGGAGGCCTGGGCATCCCCAACATACCCCAATACTATCAAGCAATTGCGCTGCAGCGCATCCTGAATTGGAGGTCCCATGCACACCTTAAACTCTGGGTTCCCCTGGAGAAAACGATGGCAGGCAGGGACTTATCTTACGCACCCTGGGTCCCTACTGGAGAGAGGGGACTTTCAGAGTGGGTCTCCCCATTAACAGTTCACGCCCTGAAAACATGGGACACAGTGAATACACGCCTAAATTTAGCGACACGGCTATCCCCACTGACTCCGGTGAGTGGATACCCATGGTTTCCTCCAGGGGAACAAATGTCCGCACTGGGTACTTGGACGAGGGATGGGCAGATTCAAATCTCGAGATTCATAGAGGGGGGCTCGGTAGTACCACTCACCACACTGAGGGAACGATATGGCAGCTTCCCTTTCGATTTCTGGAGACACCGCCAGCTAGAAACTTTCATGACTAAAGGCCACAAGCTGACACAATATAGGACCACCCTGACGGAATACGAGAACTTGTGGGCGACATCAGAGCCACTTACTCACCTGATCTCGACTCTATACGGCCTGCTAGAATCCGCTACACCCAACCCCAAACCCCAGTTTGTCAGGGAATGGGAGAAAGACCTCCAACATGTCCTGACCGAAAACCAACTCCACTCAGTATACGACCTAACCCATAAGAGCTCCATAGATTCGAAGACCCAAGAGAATAACTACAAAATCCTATCACGGTGGTACAGAGTACCCACCACTTTGGCTAGGATATTCCCCACCACCTCTGACACGTGTTGGAGGGGATGCGGAATGAGAGGCACTTTCCTCCACATCTGGTGGGAGTGCCCGGTTTTAAAGCCATTTTGGGACATGGTCAGTAAACATATAAAAGACAGTTTGGAGATAGACATCCCAGCTCAGCCACAACACTTTCTACTACACATACCCCCCATACCAGTATCAAGGTACAGAAAAAGTGCCCTCCCCCACCTCCTCAACGCGGCTAAATGCTTAATACCAGTATACTGGAAGTGCTCGCGGATACCCAGCGAGCAGGAATGGTTGGGGAAGGTGGGGGAGATCATGGAAGCAGAAAGTTGGCTAGCTACCTGCCGGGACACCAGGGATAAATTCGAATCCACATGGGCCTCATGGAAATCCCACGTACAGGACACGACAACGCCATCATCTAGTCTAGACATAGCACTACTTGCTCTAGCGGACCCGTCCTTCAAGAAGCTCGTCCAGGCGAACCTCCCTTCAACATCTCAGCATCTGCAAGACCTGCCTAAGGTAGGCTCACAATGAATCCAGTGAGGCCTTCCGATATGACCTTCATCCCCCCCCCCCCTAACTCTCTATAGACTCTCTTTCTTATTCTCCATCCTTCCTTCTACTATTTCTTCTCCAGTATTGTTTAAAGGATCCCTAGTTAGACCCTTATAGTACCAATATGGTGAACCAAAAGGATGTTTATCTGGACCACAGTGACGGCCCTCTAGTTTATACTAATTTTCAAATGTTTGCTTCCCCTTGTGCGGCCACCCTGTGAGCCCCAGTGTTCGATGGTTATAAAATTTTGGGGAAACACTGACACAGCACCTTTGATCGGGCAGGGACGAGCCCCCACCCCCCCCCCCCCCTTGGCCTTACCGGCCCGGAGGGGGGGAGGCCTGTCCAAGTGGACCGAATGTCTGGGACAGGAGGGGTGCCGTTACTGGCGAACTAAATGCAGTGCCCCCTTATGTTATTAGTGTTACAGATATATGTTTGTACCTTGGACAGGACATGAGTACACCATTGTGCCTTTGATCCCCCCCCCCCCTATGCCCCTCCCTACCCCCGAACCCTCCCCCCCTCTCTATCCCTCCTGTGATGCTATGTTATCGCAAAGTTAATGTATTTGTATTGAAAATGGAAAATAAAAATTATACAAAAAAAAATGATATGCCCACCTCCTGGAGAGTGTCTGGATGTTGTGAATAGGTTTTTCTGTACCAAAGAGAGGATCCTGTGATCATCCCCCACTGTTGTCTTCCAGGTCTTTTTATGTTGCTGAGCTCACCAGTGCGTTCTTCTTTCCTAAGAATGTACCAAACTGTTAATTTGGCCACTACTGTTGTTTCGTTTTTTAAGCCTTGTAATGGCCTGTTTCACTTGAATGGACAGCTCTTTTGAACGCATGATGTAGGTTCACAGCAATATATTTCAAGTGCAAATACCACACATAAAATCAACTCCAGACTTTTTACCTGCTTAAATCAGGGCTCGACAATCACCGGGTGCCAGGGCGCCATGGCGACTAGAATTAGTGACCTGGCGTCCGGGCAGCACATCTGGGGTATCCTGTCTCCGTGCGGACCCCCCCCACACGCGATTGCGTCACGCCACACTGGCCGGTAATCGAGGCCGCGGCTTTGCGGCCTTCTGCAAGCTTCCTTCTAAGATCTTGGCGCCATCTAGTGGTGGCCGTTGGTATGACATCCAGCAATGCTAATGGAGCCCTGCCTGCTGTAAAAAAATTAACCAATCTTAAATTTACACAGGCGACTAGAACCAAACACACACACATTATTTATTTATTTATATATATATATATATATATATATATATATATATATATATATATATATATATATATATATATATATATATATATATATATATAGTGTAATATGTGTATGTATGCTTTGGTTCTAGTCGTCTTTCTGTGTAAATTTTAAGATAGCTTTTTTTTCAATATAAAAATTGACCATTGTCGGTCGTTATTGATCGACTTTTTTTTTTCTCCTCGTGCTGTCAGGGCGAGGAAAGAAATAGCTGATTACCGGCTGTGTTGACATCACTTGATCAGCTGTCATTGGCTGACAGCTGATCACGTGGTAAGGGGTCGGGACCGACCCCATACTCGGATCGGTGATCCAGCGAGTCTCACAGACTCGCTGATCACAGAGCAGGGGGCGCGCAGGCCGCTCGTACAGGGGACAACGTCATAGGACGTCGTCCCGGCAAAGCAGAACAACGGCTACAGCGCGGATCTCAAGAAGTTAAAAAAAAAACCTGGCTCCTAACTTTTTTAGCTGGCTCCTAGATTCCAAGCAAATTTGTCAAGCCCTGGCTTAAATGATGAAGAAATAACAGAGTAGCCCACACCTGGCAAGGAAAACAGCTTTTGATTCAATTGTCCAATTACTTTTGGTCCCTTGAAAAAGGGGTGATGGCTATTCTTAAGAGCTGTATTTCCTAAACACACTCTCAAATTAAACCTGAGTGTGCACGTTAAGCCCATATCCATTATATAACTATAGCTTGAATATGTTTTGGTTAATAAAAAAGAAAAATTGTGCCTATAATATATAAATACACATATATACATATACATACACACACACATACATACACACACAGTTTTGCTCATAAGTTTACATGCCAGAATTTATGATTTCTTGGCCATTTTTCAGAGAATATGAATGAGGACACAAAAACTTTTCTTTCACTCATGGTTAGTGTTTGGCTGAAGGCCTTTATTATCAATCAACTGTATATACTTTTTTTTAAATCATAATGGCAACAGAAACTACCCAAATGACCCTGATAAAAAGTTGACATATCCCAGTTCCTAATACTGTGTATTGCCCCCTTAAACATCTTGAAGTCTTTTGTGGTATTTGTGGATGAGACTCTTTATCTTCTCAGATGGTAAAGCTGCCCATTCCTCTTGGCAAAAAGGCTCCAGGTACTGTAAATTCTTGGTCTGTCTTGCATGAACTGCACATTTAGGATCTCCCCAGAGTGGCTCAATGATATTGAGGTCAGGAGACTGAGATGGCCACTTCAGAACCTTCACTTTATTCTGCTGTAGCCAATGACAGGTCGATGTGGCCTTGTGTTTTGGATTGTTGTCATGTTGAAATGCTTCCTGACTGATGAATGCAAATGTTCCTCCAGTATTTTTTTATAAAATACTGCATTCATCTTGCCATCAAATTATGACAATTTCCTGTGCCTTTGTAGCTCACACATCCCCAAAACATCAGTGATCCACCTCCGTGTTTCACAGTAGGAATGGTGTACCTTTCAACATAGGCCTTGTTGACTCCTCTACAAATTAAGCATTTATGGTTGTGGCCAAAAAGCTAAATTTTGGTCTTATCACTCCAAATTACTTTGTGCCAGAAGGTTTGAAGCTTTTTCTCTGTGCCATTTGGCATATTGTAAGTGGGATACTTTGTGGCATTTGCGTAGTAATGGCTTTCTTCTGGCGACTCAACCATGCAGCCCATCTTTCTTAAAGTGCCTCCTTTTTGTGCATCTTGAAACAGCCACACCACATGTTTTCAGAGAGTCCTGTATTTCACCTGAAGTCATTTGTGGGGTTTTCTTTGCATCCTAAACAATTTTCCTGGCAGTTGTGACTGAAATTTTAGTTGGTCAACCTGACCGTAGTTTGGTTTCAACAGAACCCCTCATTTTCCACTTCTTGATTAGAGTTTGGACACTGCTGATTGGCATTCTCAATTAATTTGATATCTTTTTATATACCTTTCCTGTTTTATACAGTTCAACTACCTTTTTCCACAGATTCTTTGACAATTCTTTTGCTTTCCCAATGACTCATAATCCAGAAACATCAGTGCCGCACTGGATTAAAGATGCAAGGGTCTGTCAGGAGTCCAGAAACTCATTGCAAACAGATCACAGGTGAGGATGGTTACCTTTAATAGCCATTCAAACCCCTTTGTGTCAACTTGTGTGCATGTTATCAGGCCAATATCACCAGGGTATGTAACCTTTTTCCAGCCTTGTGTAGGTCTACAATCTTGTCCCTGACATCCTTGGACAGCTCTTTGGTCTTGGCCATGGTGGAGAGATTGGAATCTGATTGATTGCTTCTGTGAACAGGTGTCTTTTATACAGGTTACAAGGTGAGATTAGTAGCACTCCTTTTAAGAGATTGCTACTATTCTCAGCTCGTTACCTGTAAAGAAAACACCTGGGAGACAGAAATCTTGCTGATTGATAGGGGATCAATTACTTATTTCACTCATTAAAATGCAAATCAATGTAAAACTTTTTTGAAACGGATATCTTTGTTGTTGTTCTGTCTCTCACTTTTAAAATAAACCTACCATACAAATTAGACTGATAATTTCTTTCACAGTGGGCAAAATTACAAAATCAGCAGGGGATCGAATACTTTTTCCCCTCACTGTGTGTGTGTGTGTGTGTGTGTGTGTGTGTGTGTGTGTGTGTGTGTGTGTGTGTGTGTGTGTGTGTGTGTGTGTGTGTGTGTGTGTGTATATATATATATGTATGTATGTATGTATATATATATATATATATATATATATATATATATATAGCAGCATTATAACAGCAATATGTTATGAAGATATTTTAGTAAAACATTTTGCATTGGAGATCGTGTCCCGTTATTTCTTCTATTTAAGAATGGATGGATCATTGGGAGTCCACCTTGACACTCCAGGAATTACACATGTACAAGAGGAGTAACTCACCCGATCAGTGGATATAGATATCTATATAGAGATAGATATCTATATCTTTATAGGGGAAATAGCAGTTTTGTTTTCCATTGTGCTATTGACTGAGATGTAACTTACTACAAAATCTGGTTTAATCTGGTAAATGTCCTTGCATAGCCTAGTTAGAGCATAGACTTAAACCTCATTTAAAATCTGTGGAATGACTTGAAGACTGCAGTCCACAAATGGTCATCAAAGTTCTTGTGTGTTTCTTGGTATTCATACAGCACAAACAAAGAGTTTCTCTGATACACTGATGTACATTAAGTGTGCCAGGCTAGCACCAAGGTATTGAGAGGAAAGTAAGGCATACATCCATCAGAAAAAGTATACAAGTTACTTTAGGTCAGGGATAAAACCAGTCTGATTTGCTTGGATCAGGCTGACAATCACTGCTTTAAGGTGACAAGCTAGGATTTTGAACACTTTGCATCAACATTTACAGGTTATATAAACCATAATAGGACACAATTCAATAGATTTTTCCTCTACTTTGTTGTCAGTACACGCATCATAGGAGCAAGCTCTTTTTCTGGTTCAAACCCCCTCACGTGCTTTCTCTGCCCTGATGCAATTGCTCTAAGCTCAGCATTTGAGAGCTCACTACTTTGACGGTGAAGGTGAGCAGTAGCACTAGGCTTCTCTTAGCAACATCCTATAAGTATTCTAGTCAGGCTTCAAAAGGCACGTAAAAGGCCTACATCTAGGCAAGGGTATTATTCAACGTTTTTGTTTTCATCTACAGATGTCCCTTATCTGCATAGGTAGTTTTTTTGGCAAGGATGAGCAAACCCTTTAAATTTGCCAATGACAATAGTACTGAAAGATCGCTTACCTTTTCTTATGGAGTCCCTCCCTCGCTAGCCGGACCAGCAAGAGATCACCTCTTCACTGCTTCCTTGCTGGTGGGTCATATCCTTCATTGAGTGAGAGTAAAGTGGCCATTGGGGCAAGCGATTACCTTCTCTGGGTGATTCTACCACTAGTGATGTGCCACCAGCAGTATAATCATTTCTGACTGGACCCTAAGGTCCATTGTTTCACAAAGCTTTGCAGATGCAAACATTTAATTTCAACCTACAATATGTATTCACTAAAAATGTGATAGTGTTGCTTTAGAAAACAAAACCAAAAAAAAAATAGTGTATAGTTTATAAGTGACATTCAATCCAATCTGAAAAAATGGCAAACTGTCAGCATTTCATTATCACTTTACAGCATTCAGTGGCCTAGAATTTTTTTCATTTATTACTTGTCATCTATTTTGTACTTTAATATGTTTTCCTGTAATGGTCTTACACAGCAAAGTGCAAAATGGTATAAGAACTAATGATAGCATTAAACATAGTTTCACATGGCAAGGCTTGTATTGGCTGTGGAGAAATAGGCACTTAAGAAGCCTTTTCAATTTATGAGCAATATCCTGAATAATTCTTCCCCATTCTGCACTGTTCCTTCTGCCAAACACATGGCATTTTACAAATATCAATTGAAACTAAACAAGCAGTCATCAATCACAGTAAAACAGTGAGGGGTAATGCGTGTTTTGAAAATAATTTGAAAACTATATAGGAGCCCTGTTTTCATTGTTCACCTGTGCCCTCTATTATATTCCACTGTGGTCAGGTGTCATCCTAAATTTATGTGCTTTTGTTTTTTTTTTTCTTTTTCTATAACAAAACAAACCTTTATTAAAATTGTTACAGTAACCCATAAAAAAAAGAATCCATAAAATACATAGAGTAAGCAAACCAGCATTCAACATACCTGTAGGAATTCTGAGGACATGGAGAAAATATAAGCGTTAACGATCTTAAAGCAAATCCTGAGGTTTTCAGAGCTTAGTTCTAAAAAAAAGAAACAAAAAACATGAAATTAGCAGTTAAAGAGCTTTTGCATTTGAATCTTATATCTATATCTAAAACATTTTTCTTATTTTTGGATAGAGCAGAGAATGGTTAAACCCCCTTCTTTGTTCCTACTCACTTCCTGTACCAGTTACACAACATGAAGCAAGTGTGAGTCTCTTCAAAGTAAAGGCAAATGCTGTCTAAAGGCCCGTACACACGATCAGACTTTTTGACAACAAACATGCAAATTAACTGTTTTGGACCAACATCCGACCGTGTGTACGCTCCATCGGACCAACTTTTTCCGTTTTCATCGGACTTTTGTTGGCTGTGCGAACGGACCAACTTTCTGCTAACAAAAGTCCGATGGAGCAAAGTCCGATCGTGTGTACACAAAACCATCGGACTTTTGTACAAAGTACAAACACGCATGCTCAGAACCAATGGAAAAGATCAGACAGCAATACAGAAGTTGATCAAAGGTGGCACAGGAGTATTCGAATGTCCTCTTTTGAAGTGTCGTCAGTACGTTGAAACGTCACTACGTTCATGTTTGTTGCCTAAAAAGTCCGATCATGTGTATGCAATACCAACTTGGGGCCAACGCTCTTTGTACAAAAATCCACGGGAAAGTTGGTACAAGGTCCGATCATGTATGAGGCTTTAGACTGGTTCTGATGACAACGGTAAACTTGTGGGATTTCCTTCTGCTTTCTGTCCCACTGACAATAGTCATCAGGAAAATTAGGATGCATCTTCCAATCAGGAACGCAACCAGCAATTAAAACCTAATAGAGATTTAAAAAAAAATTTGCTGCATAATAGTGGTGATCATCTTTCTTGATACAAGGGGCCTCAAGTGCATACCCTGGCATAACAAAAGGGCTGGAGATATTATTAAGTAATTGTAATCCTAAAGAAAACGGTCAAGGACTACAGCACATGCTATTGGATTTGTTGGATACTGGGAACAAGATTAGGGAGACACGAGATTGAAGACATTGGGGAAGAAGACCAGGCCCTCTCACAACAGCTTTTCAGGGTGAGGGCGGAAGAATAAAGAGAGAGACAGGGTTAGGAGTAGAGGCAAGAGAGTAAAGGCGGTGGGATAGCTTGTATTGTCGTTATGTTGGGGGTAACATATTAGATTGTTATGATTGCGTGTGGAAGAAAAAAGAAAAAAAAAGGTATCTTTAGTAATCTACAAAAGTAAAGGCAATGTAGTGATCCAACTGGTTTGAGTTGGTCCAGCTGCTCTGGTTTCCAGCACAGTCAAAAAGCACATTGGCAGATTACGAGAGGCACTTTAGGCTCTATGTCCCTTCAGCGATAGTTGTTGTCAAAGTTATAGAAATCAGGGGAAAAAAAATAGAAGATCAATAAAGTTGTCTTCACTATATCTTGGAATGTATTTTTACATACAACTAAAATAAATATTGAAATCTGTCCTGATAACAGCTTCCTGTAATCTCCTGCACAGCACCCCTCAGACTAGTAGAGGGAGGGTAAACAGTCTGAGCTTATAGCAGCTCTACTGATTTGCAAAGTGCTATCAGGCAACAGTTTTAACAAATAGGATGAAAGAGTGAGAACCTCACCTGCTTTTCCTTCACTGTCTAACCACAGCTTAGGGCAGGTTGAGGATAAAGGTGTATTGTCCAACCTTCTTAAAGTAGAAAAGAGTTTACCAGACTGACCTTTAGGTCTGGGTCAGGGGTTACATGATGAAATCTTTTCCAAGCAAAACTGCTTACGTAATTCAGTTCTGTGCTGTCTGGCTGAGTTCAGTTTTAAGTAGGTTTCTCTGAATGAGCATATAAACGTTCATTGCAACATTTCACAAAATACCCCCTGTGCTTAGCACTAATGCAACCAATCACATGCTTTTTTACCGAGCTCCACAGCCTCTTCACCTCATTTGTTTGGAAAGGCAAGAGACTACATCTCGCCATGGCTTTGTTGCAACAGCCCAAACAGCTGGGAGGCCTTGGCATCCACAATATTTTACATTATCATCAAGCTGTTGCTCTGCAGCACATTCTTAACTGGAGATTTCACACCTCCTCTAAATTATGGGTCCCCCTTACCCCATACCCCTTATGGGCTATTGCAGGCCGTAATCTATCCTATGCACCATGGGTCTCTTCGAGTGAAAGGGGTCTATCAGATTGGGTATCCCCATTGACTACATACATCCTAAAATCCTGGGATAGGCTAAAAAGGTCCTTAACTCTGCCCCCCCCCCCAACATCACCACTAGCGCCTGCCGGTGGCTTCCCGTGGTTTCCGGCTGGGGAGCAGTTGTGCTTCTTTGGACCCTGGATAACTGTTAACTGTTGAGGATGCTGGCCTGTCCCGCTTTATGGAGGGTCACAATCTAACTTCGCTGACCACCCACCCTCAGGGAGCAGTACGGTAGTTTCCCCTTTGACTTTTGGAGGTATTGTCAACTCACTGAATTTGTCTCCTCACAGAGCCACATATCTCTGATTAGGTCTACCCTTACAGAGTTTGAGCGCTTATGGGTCGCCGAAGACACCCTACCGCATATGATCTCAGCTCTTTATGAATTACTTGATTGGGCTGCCCCTAGCCCTAAACCATTATTCATTAGAGAATGGGAGCGGGATCTGCGATGCAAGTTTGCTGAGGAGCAATTGCACCACTTGTACCTTCTCACACACTCTAGCTCAGTGGATTCTAAAATGCAATAAAATAACTATAAGCTGCTGTCATGGTGGTACCGAGTGCCCACGTCCCTTGCTAGAATTAACCCATCAGTCTCTGACTTGTGCTGGTGGGGGTGCGGGCAGAGGGGAACACTCCTCCATATTTGGTGGGACTGTTCGTTGTTATCCCCCTTTTGGTCTGCTGTCTGCAGACGCATATCAAATAGACTTGGTATTGATGTACATTTTTCCCCACAGCACTTTTTGCTTCACATTCCCCCTACTTCTCTCTCTTACTATAAACGCAGTGTTCTCCCTCACCTCCTCAATGCCGCAAAGTGCCTTATACCAATTCATTGGAAGAGACGTGATTTCCGAGCGAGCTGGACTAGCTTGGAGAGGTGACAGAGATCATAGAAGCAGATAAGTGGGTGACCACATGCAAGGGAACTCGTGAGTACATCGACTCAATCTTGGCCTCATGGCAGAGTCATACCTCTGGACAGGCCCCAGTTTCCTCTAGTCTAGATAATGCATTGCTAACCTTGGCGGATTCTGCAATTGGGCATTTTTCTTTCCACTGCTTTGTATGGCTTAAAATGTAAAATAAAATAAAGATTATATATTTTAAAAAATATATATATCAACTAGAATCATCTCGCATGCAGAAGTGGTAGATGAGTGCCTGAAATCTTTGTAAAAAAATCTCTGTGTTTGAACAACTACACCACCAACATTGGATGCACTGATTATCCTCTCTGAGATGTACCCAAAAACATACTGAGTCTACCATCAACAATTTCTCAATAACCCAATATGCAGATTAGGAGTTCTGCTTGTGCTCTCATCGACACATGCTTGTTTCAAGTCAATGCCTCGAAGCACCAAAGACAGATACAGTCATTCAATTTGCATTTTCAGAAGGCTGTCAGTAAGGAGAGGATTCATATTTCTCTTAGCACAGGTTTTATAACTTTCAGTTCTAAGGCCAGCCATATACAGCTCGAATCTTGGCCGGTTCAGCAGGAACCAGCCTAGATTTGAACCATTAACAGGCAGGCTGAATATACCAAGTTAATTGATCGATCAACTTTGGTACAACCAGCCTGCCGGATTATCACAATCGGCTGCTATAGCCCCTAGCAATAAAGACCGTCTTTTCCTGACCCCGCAACCTGTGGCTGCAGGAAAGAAATTTGCACAGTCTATGGGCTGCCCAACACTACTTTGGCATACAAAACTGCCACACATCCCATATAAAACAAAACAACAATTACCAGGCCTAGCTGACCTTTAAAGCCAGTAAAAATATAAAAAAAACACTACCTAAAAATCAACTCAGTTTGTATCTTTACAGGTAGGATCCTGTACTAAATAACTTAAATTTTTTGGCGTATAACACGCACCTATTCATCCTGAAAATCGGGGGAAATAGCGCGTGCCTGTTAAATGCCAATATTTCAATTTTAGCTGCCTTGGAGGGGACAGGGAGGGGCGGGATGAGCGCTGTCAGATTACATACAGTGAGAATCTCCTGTTTACTTGGCGGCCTCTGTAACAGGAAGTCCCGTCTCCTGGGCCGCCATTGGACCACTGTTCTGTCTATCATAGGAGATTCTCACTGTATGTAATCTGTCAGCGCTCAACCCGCCCCCTTCTCTGTCCCCTCTAGGCTGCAGATGAGCATCGATCAGGCTGCACTGATGGCAATGGTGAGGCAGCTGCCTTGATGGCAATGGTGAGGCAGCTGCCTTGATGGCAATGGTGAGGCAACTGCCTTGATGGCAATGGTGAGGCAGCTGCCTTGATGGCAATGGTGAGGCAGCTGCCTTGATGGCAATGGTGAGGCAGCTGCCTTGATGGCAATGGTGAGGCAGCTGCCTTGATGGCAATGGTGAGGCAGCTGCATTGATGTAGACTTTTTAGGCACGTGTGAGGCTGCAGATGGGCATTGATCAGGCTGCATTGAAGGCAATGGTGAGGCTGCAGATGGGCACTGACCCTTATTTTGCCTCAAAGTTACTTATTTAAAATGTAAGTTTTTTTCCTGAAACTTCCCTCTTAACCACTTAAGCCCCGGACCAATTTGCAGCCAAAGGACCAGGCCCCTTTTTGCGATTCGGCACTGCGTCGCTTTAACCGACAATTGCGCGGTCTTGCGACGTGGCTCCCAAACAAAATTGGCATCCTTTTTTTCCCACAAATAGAGCTTTCTTTTGGTGGTATTTGATCACCTCTGCGTTTTTTTTTTTTTAGCGCTATAAACAATTTTGAAAAAAATGCAATATTTTTTACTTTTTGCTATAATAAATATCCACCAAAATATATATAAAAAAAAAAATTTCCTCAGTTTAGGCCGATACATATTCTTCTACATATTTTTGGTAAAAAAAACGCAATTAGCGATTATTGATTGGTTTGCGCAAAAGTTATAGCGTTTACAAAATAGGGGATAGTTTTATAGCATTTTTATTAATATTTTTTTTTTTACTAGTAATGTCGGTGATCAGCGATTTTTATTGTGACTGCGACATTATGGCGGACACTTTGGGCATGGCTTGGCGTGTGACGTCACTGATCGTCTTTCCCTATGACAGGGGACAGACGATCAATGTCACTAGGAAGCATGGGGAGAGGTTTGTTTACACATACCTCTCCCCGTTCTTCAGCTCTGTGACCCAATCGCGGGACACCAGCGGCGATCGGGTCCCGCGAAGCTCAGGACTGGGTCACGAGCGGGCCACCGGCTGCGCGCGAACCACGGCTGGGCTCTTAAAGGGCAACGTACCTGTACGTTGATGTGCCCAGCCGTGCCATTCTGCCAACGTATATGTGCAGGAGGCGGTCCTTAAGAGGTTAAAATGCCTATGCGTGTTATACGTTGATAAATACGGTAACTGTTGATAGATATTAGGAAGTTTGTTTAATTAGATTGCTAGGTTTATGACCAGCTTACCCCTTGTAATTCTGATCAAGCACCTGTTCAAAAGCTGGAAGGGCATTATAGTACTTGAAGGTCAACCTTATGACAACTGTAATTTGCTTACTGACTTTTTTTTTAATGTAATTCATGTTTGAACATTTGCTTTCATCGGTAATGCAATATGGTAAAGTGACATTTCAAATAAAAGGGGGAAAAAAAGGAGGGGAAAAATGTATGACTTCTACGACACAATTTTTAATTGAGAGATAATTACTAATTTAAATGGTGTCAGCTGCAAAGATAATCTACATATTAGTGCGTGGCTCCCCAGCTATTGCTCTTGCTTTATGTTGGAGACAGGAAATAGATTCTATCGGTAAATATGTTTCCATGTCTAAAATTAGTTTTACCTTAGAAGGTGCCAATCACGACCTTCAGGTAATAGGAATGTAATTTCAAATCAGGCTCGTCTATAATTATTACTTTTTTTTTTTTTAACTGTTCTGTCTTTCATAAATGTCCTTCATCATTACTGACATAATCATAACAAGACAGCAGTTTAATCCATGTAATTAACTGTGGTGATAACAGTCTGTTAAAACAATGCAGGGCACATTTTCTATTTAACAGTGGAGATTATAAGTAATCAAAGATAAATGACAACGCACTTTTTATCCATAATGGCGACTCTTTAGGGCAGTTTGAAAGATAAATATTAACAGTTGCATGTTTCTTGTTAAACTAGGCCATGACTGAGGTCCCATTGACACCACGTGCATTGGGCCGCTTTATTCAATGCAGGCCCAACAAAATAAACCAAAATTCAATGGCAAAGTTTACAATGTTTCGAATTTGTGTGCACTGGGTGAAAATAAAACATGCTTTATTTAACCCTTTCGCTGCCAGGCCCTGTGCTCCATTTTGTACACTCAGGTGGCCAGACCATTTTTGCAATTTTTCCTTTGTTTTTTATTTTTCACTTACAGCTTTTAGAATTTGTGAAAGACACCCCAACCATATATTTTCTGAAAGCACATGATAATTATAATAAAAAGAAGGTGCTAATGATTTTTTAGACCCCGCAGTATTTGCGCAAATGTTTATCAAACCCATATATTTGCAAAGAATACACGAAAAACCATTATTAGCTGATAAAAACACAGCAAATTTTACAAAATTCATACTAAATATAAAATCTTAATCTGTATTGAGTGAATAAATAACAAATATTTGTAACTTTTAAATTGCGCCTTTTTGTGAAATGGTGAAAATTGAACAGACGCAAAAGTGTAAATATCCAAATTTCTCAACAAATCTGAAGGTTTTCCTTTTTCCCTTACAGCTTTCAGAATTTGTGAAAGACCCCCAAAATCATATATTTTCTGAAAGCATATGACCTCTAAAATAAAAAGAATGTGCTACTGATTTTTTAGACCCTGCGGTATTTGCGTAAATGTTTATCGAACCAATATATTCGCAAAAAATACACTAAAACCATTATTAGCAGATAAAAACACAGCTAATTTTACAAAGTTAATGCTAAATCCCTACTAAATAGAAAAGCTTAACCTGTATGGCGTTAATAAATAACAAATATTTGTAAATTTTAAATTGCGCCTTTTTGGTGAAAGTGCAAAAATCGCTCTAAAAATCTGTTTTTCATTTTTCACTTACAGCTTTCAGAATTTGAAAAGACCCCTCAAACTAGACATTTTCTAAAAGCACATGGCCAGTAGAATAAAAAAAAAGTGCTACTGATATTTTTTGGGCCCCGCATTAATTGCTCAAATGTTCATCATATCGCTATTTTCACTAAAAACATTAATATTGCACATAGACACAACATAGCTTCCAAAATTCCTGCTAAATTAGTACTAAAGCCTCGTTCACATGTGGCATACTAAAGTGTACGCCCATGTTTACCCACACAGAGATGCACAGGTGTTCCATCCCCGTACAGGCAGTCCCATTTATATCAATGGGATGCAACAGCTGCACAGGCATAGCTGATGTTCCCACTCTGACATCTTTGTGGGTGCGGGTACATGACCCCGAACGCAGACAGTGTGAGCTCAGGGACATGCATGTGGACCTACATGGATGTAAAATTGGGAGCAACGGCTCTGTTTGTGCAGGTGCTACATCCCAAATGGCATCAATGGGACTGTCTGCACAAAGATGCACAGAACACCTGTGCGCCTCCGTAAAGGTACGCTGTGTATGCCCTGTGTGAACAAGGCCTTAGGCCCCTATCACACAATCCCACCGATCGGGTCTGCCTGTCCATTTGTCTGGTGGGCCCAATCGAACCATCCATTGTTCTCTATGGAGAAACTGATGTAAATAGATATGTGTCCATTTTCACCCGGATGCATCTGATCCAGTCCGCTAAAAACAGACGGATAGGGATTCTATTCCCCATCTATCTAGCAGATCGGATCGGATGGCATCCGATGGAAATGGATAGGCGGTCTGTTTCCATCCGACTGTCCCATGTAGAATAGCAAGCTGTGTCTGTGTCCGCTCTGCATCAGCGGAGCAGACACGGACTTGTCATCCGCCTGCTCAGCGGGGATCAGCAGACAGATCCCCCCCTGAGCAGGCGGACCTGCTTGACAGAGTCCGCTCCATGTGAAAGGGGTCTTACCAGGAGCCGCCGGTCCATTAGGGGTGCCGCTCCCCTGCAGGGCGCCGGACTCATACGTTTGTATGAGCCTGAGGCTCTAATTGGCTTGAAAAAAGTTGGGCTCGGGTGCATAGCATTGCACCCCGAACCCACCCACTTGTGAGTTGTGACAAAAGCATATATTCGGTCACATTAGGGGTTAATAACTGATCAGCGGGTTGTAATCCGCTGATCAGAGTTATAGAATTGTTCAGCAGAGCCTGCTGATCAATTCTGATATAACCTTCTGGTCACTGAAGTGACCAGAAGCTTATAGGCGAGGGATAAATGAAGTCCGTACGCTTTGCTGACCTGGCCACCTGCTGACCTGGCCACCTGCCATACGGCATTCGGACCTGGCAGTGAAAGGGTTAAATTAATATTAAAATAGCATGTTGTTAATGATGTGTACTTCAGGTTTGTCTGCCATAGTCTTCAAAATTGTTTTTGGTTGGTCTTTCCCACGTTATGACCCATGTAACAAGTAGAAATCTGATCAGTTCCTGTCCTCCTTATCTGTGCTGGCCATTGCTGCTATGTAGGAGCCTGATACATGATAATCTACCTATACATAATACATTGCATCTTCATGGGTAACACCACTGCAATCTGACCTTTCTCAGTTCTCTATTTTTAGATTTGAGATATTCCAGCAACTATTCTCATTTAATTGGAAATGTAATCTCGGCTCATAAAAAGAAGAAAATGTACAGTACACAGCATGCCAGAGAGGCAGGACAATTTGTCAGTTCTAGGCTGGTAACCATCCTGCATATAGACAAAATAACCCTTAATAGTTTTAAATCTCCCATTCATATTAGAGTCAACACCTGCTGCAATGCTTGACTAAAGACAGAAAAACAGTTATATCATTCTCTGCAGGAACCTACAATTTGTCCCTCGACACACAAAATCAAGCAATGGGACTATTTTGGTCTGAATCCAGTTACCTCCTTGAATATCTCGGAATAGTGACCCATGCATACAAGTAGGCACACAAACTAACTGCTTTCCTGGTGAATACTACCCAGGCCAGATCCAAGCACCTACCCACAATGCTGCCCTACGTATGATATTTTTGCTTTGAAATACTTCCCAGGACACCTGCACCACCCTGTTATCGTATATAGAGTATTTGCAAATTGAAATCCTATACACTGGATTTCAACTTGGTACTTAGCATTTACAAATGATGGTCTTCATCCCTTGTGTACTTGGCTCCTTAAGGACACTTTAGTTAAAGAAAAAAAAAAACCTGTGGATTTCGATGGATCTGCAATACGCCTCTATCCGGATCTCTCCCGTAACACATTATACATGATATAGGTAGTCCGTCTGCTGTTGGATCTAATCCGTCACTCTGGGGCTACTTACACCTGGGGCCATCCTTTCAGTGTCAAAGTGACCCAAGCTGACAATTACAAATTTGTTTTGTCAGATCCCGATCAACTTCCTGCCTTCTTCATCTTCTTTGCACAAGACCCTATCAGCATTCCAAACTGGCTAGACCCTCCAGAGGACCGTCAAAACTGCGGGGCCCTCTCCCACAACGTCGCAGACACCTGAGATCTGGATCCGCTTCTTCTGGTCCTAACACAAGGCGACTAATTTCGCCGGAAGACTGATTCGGCTCCGCCACGTGAGCCCAACACTGGTTCTTTTTCTTTCGGTTTATTGTTTCACAGTGGGTTTGCATTTTTCAATCTGCAATTTTTAAGCCGGTCCTTGGCCAGGTTTACCTTGGTACTGTTAAGTCTTGATGCCTCCCTCCTATAAAGTCATACTGATCATACCATTTAGTTAACAGGCACTGTACATATGTATGCTGAGATTAGGGGCTCTTTTATTACCTCTACTAGGATCGAAGCACCTAACAGAGATATAGATAAGAGACTAACAATACTGCTGCTCTTTATTAATGCTTGGGGGGCTTCATATGACACCTGACCGTCCTGGCCCTACCCATATACTTTCCCACACATTGGCTATACCAAAGCCAAAATGAATACTCTTTGAGCATCATTTCCTTTACAAACCTTCCCCTGAAGCCCGCCATTAAATCCCTGGGGTATTCCCTATAGCCAATGTGCCTTTCTGGTACCTCTGGCCGGTGGACCTGCTGACTAACCTGGAGGACCCGGACACTGCCTTTTTGCCTGTCCTGGGGCTTTTTCGTCTCCTCTCAGTCCCGGGCCTCACTGACCTTGTACCATAGAACTAGTTGACTTCCTTAATGTCACCTCATATTTTGGAAATGCTTATAATGTACATTGCTTGTGATGCTAGGTGACTGAACATGGGCATTCAGGTGTTTTCTCCAACCGTGATTAAGGTAAATGCTGTGTTCTTTTGTTATCTTTTGTTACTTAAAACCTTAGGTAATTAATATACTATGTTAGACGGGTGTGTTACATACATGTTATATATGCCTGCTATGTTGTCGGGATCACAGCTCAGACCTCCTGACTCCAACCTATCTCCCTAAAAAGGTTTGACTCGATTTGTGCCTAACACGTGATATTTCACGGAGTGTCTCACTACTGCGGACACCTTAGTCTTGTTTGTCCAGTCTTCTTCCACCTTTCTTCCTTTTTCAACTCCCTCCCCTGGCTCACATTTTCCTCTCCTGTCCCACCCCCATTTTTCTATTTTCCTTTTCGATCCACCATGGCCCATATGGTGATATCTTACCCTCGACTAAAACTGTGTTCATACAATGTAAATGGACTCAAAGTACCGTCTAGGAGAGGAAAAATCCTCTACCAAATGCTTAAGAGCCAGGTTAATGTACTCCTACAGGAGAAGCACTTTTCATATGCCTTCACTCCTTCCTGTTCCAACAGATGGTTCCATAGTACCAATCCGTACGAGAAAACTAAGGGAGTATCTATTGCTTTTCACAAAACACTCCCCAATGAATTGCTTGATCATCTCTCAGACCCTCAGGGAAGGTATGTCTTTGTGAAATTCTCGCTGTGGGGGCGTTAAATTTACAGAAGCGAACATTTACCTACCAAATGTCAACCAAGTCCCATCAGCTTTGCAGTATCTGAAGATTCTTCATGAGTTCTTGGAGGGTAAGCTCAACCTGGGTGGAGATTTTAATACCCCTCTGGAGCCACTACTGGACTCCTCCACCTCACAATCATGTATTTCATTACCCAAATTAAGGGCTTTGAAACGTGCACTTTAACCACTTGCCGACCGCCCCCCTGTATATATACGTCGGCAGAATGGCACGTACAGGCAGAACCACGTACCTGTACGTGCCATTCTTCCGGCGGGTGGGGGGTCCGATCGGACCCCCCCCGGCCGGCGGGGACGGTCGGGATCGCTTCAGGAGCGATCCGGGATGAGGGGACGGCCAGTGGTTTCTGGCCACCCCCTCGCGATCGCTCCTGGCGAATCAGATGCTTCCTCTGTCTGTGTCAATCAAAACACAGGCAGAGGAAGTGATGTCACGCTCGGTGCGCCGGTCTATGTGACCGGAACGCCGAGCTGTGAACATCTAAAGGTTAGTGCACAAACAGTACACTGACACCAGTACACATAGGCACACAATCCACCCCCCTGTCACCCCCTGATCACCCCCCAGATCACCCCCTCCCCCCCCAGTCACAGTGTCACTAATTGCAGTGATCATTTTTTTACTGATCACTGCATTTAGTGTCAGTGTGACTGTAATAACTGTCAGGGCAGTTAGTTTTAGGTCCAAGGTAGCCCCCCACCCCCCCCTAATAAAGGTTTAACCCCTTGATTGCCCCCCAGGTAACCCTTTCACCCCCTTTTGCCAGTGTCACTAAGCGATCGTTTTTCTGATCGCTGTATTAGTGTCACTGCTGTCGCTAGGTAACCATTTTTTTTTTTTAGGTAACCGCCATGTTTATATAGGTTCATAAATAGGTTTATAGGTCAGGTACCCCCATATTACAACCTAAATAAAGGTTTTAACCCCCTGATTGCCCCTAGAGTTAACCCTTTCACCAGTGATCACAGTATAACTGTCACTGGTGACGCTGGTTAGCCAGTTAGTTATTTCGTTATTTAGGTTCCCCGTCAGGTTTTTATATAGCGTCAGGTACCCCCATATATTACCTAATAAACGTTTTAACCCCTGATTGCCCCTAGTTAACCCTTTCACCCCCTTTTGCCAGTGTCACTAAGCGATCGTTTTTCTGATCGCTGCATTAGTGTCGCTAGGTAACCATTTTTTTTTTTTAGGTAACCGCCATGTTTATATAGGTTCATAAATAGGTTTATAGGTCAGGTACCCCCATATTACAACCTAAATAAAGGTTTTAACCCCCTGATTGCCCCTAGAGTTAACCCTTTCACCAGTGATCACTGTATAACTGTCACTGGTGACGCTGGTTAGCCAGTTAGTTATTTCGTTATTTAGGTTCCCCGTCAGGTTTTTATATAGCGTCAGGT
The DNA here is from genome assembly GCA_028564925.1 of Lithobates sylvaticus. NCBI lineage: Eukaryota > Metazoa > Chordata > Amphibia > Anura > Ranidae > Lithobates > Lithobates sylvaticus. The sequence goes on from CM053026.1 coordinate 112,942,646, forward strand.
ACCCCCATATATTACCTAATAAAGGTTTAACCCCCTGATTGCCCCTAGTTAACCCTTTCACCCCCTTTTGCCAGTGTCACTAAGCGATCGTTTTTCTGATCGCTGCATTAGTGTCGCTAGGTAACCAGTTTTTTTTTGTATTACTGTTACGGTGACGCTGGTTAGTTAGCTTGTTTTTTATACTGTCAGGGCACCCGCCATTTATTACCCAATAACGGTTTAACCCCCTGATCGCCCGGCGGGTGATATCAATTAGGTTTTAGGGTCAAATAAGGTCTGCGTCGCCCCAGGTTAGTGCCAGTACCGCAAACACCCACGCACAAAGCATACACCTCCCTTAGTGGCACAGTATCTGAACAGATCAATATCTGATCTGATCAGATCTATACTAGCGTCCCAGCAGTTTAGGGTTCCAAAAAAAAAACGCATTGTTAGCGGGATCAGCCCAGATACCTGCTAGCACCTGCGTTTTCCCCCTCCGCCCAGCCCAGCCCACCCAAGTGCAGTATCGATCGATCACTGTCACTTACAAAACACTAAGCACACATAACTGCAGCGTTCGCAGAGTCAGGCCTGATCCCTGCGATCGCTAACATTTTTTTTGTGGTAGCGTTTTGATTCAGTCGCTTCAGTCAGGAGCTTTTTTACCTGTGAATCTCAAAAAAATAAAAAAAAATAAAATAGTTGTCGTTTTATTGTTCTCTCTCTCACTCTATTCTCTCTCTATTGTTGCTCTTTTTTTACTCCATTCTATTCTGCAATGTTTTATTATGTTTTATTATGTTTTATTATGTTTTATCATGCTTGCTTTTCAGGTATGTAATTTTGTTTACTGTGTGTTTTAGTGTTGAGCATTTTTTTTGTTTTCAGGTGCGCCATTCAGTTGCAACGCGGATTTATTTATCTTGACAGCAACAGCGTTTGCTCCCACGATACATAAAGCCGCGACTCCAACGCTGTAGGAGGTGATTTCACCACCACAGTTAAAAAAAAGAGCATATATGCCGAAGCATGGGGGCAGCAGGGGGGGGGAGGAGCGATTGGCTCCTAATGCCACGTACATACGGTCGAAATTCCGACCGTGTGTACACGGCATAACTTTTGCGGGAGGATGCCCCCATGCATCGGCATATATAAATGGTGCATGTATGCCCATCATTAGAAGTGGGTGGATGAAGGGAGGTATTCTAATGGTGGGCATACCCACCAATCAATCTCTTTTTTTCGTTCAGCCAAGAGGCTGCATGAAAAAAAAAAGATTACAATATATGTCCAGTATGTTGCTGGACTTTGAATGGTTATACCAGAATGATGCCTGCAGGTTTAGGTATCATCTTGGTATCATTCTTTTCAGCCAGTGATCGGCTTTCATGTAAAAGCAATTCTAGCGGGTAATTAGCCTCTAGACTGCTTTTACAAGCAGTGGGAGGGAATGTCCCCCCTCCCGGATATAAACCGCGCCATTGGGAAATTGGGAAAGCATTTTATCACACCAATCTTGGTGTGGTCAGATGCTTTGAGGGCAGAGGAAAGATCTAGGGTCTAATAGACCCCAATTTTTTCAAAAAAAGAGTACCTGTCACTGCCTATTGCTATCATAGGGGATATTTACATTCCCTGAGATAACAATAAAAATCATAACAAAGAAAAAAAATGGAAGGAACAGTTTAAAAATAAAATAAAAAAGCTAAATAAATAAAAAAAAAACCAAAAAAAAAAAAAAAAAAAAAGCACCCCGGCCCCCCCTTCTCTTGCGCAAAGGCGTACACAAGCGTTGGTCTGGCGTCATATGTAAACAGCAATTGCACCATGCATGTGAGGTATCACCGCGAAGGTCAGATCGAGGGCAGTAATTTTAGCAGTAGACCTCCTCCGTGAATCTAATGTGGTATCATGTAAAGGCTTTTAAAGGCTTTTAAAAATGTATGTAGTTTGTCGCCACTGCGTGTTTGTGCGCAATTTTAAAGCATGTCGTGTTTGGTATCCATGTACTCGGCCTAAGATCATATTTTTTATTTCATCAAAAATTTGAGCAATATAGTGTGTTTTAGTGCATTAAAAAAAAAAAAAGTGTATTTTTTTCCACAAAAAATGCGTTTGAAAAATCGCTGCGCAAATACTGTGTGGAAAAAAAAAATGCAACACCCACCATTTTAATCTGTAGGGCCTTTGCTTTAACAATATATATAGTGTTTGGGGGTTCAACGTAATTTTCTTGCAAAAAAAAAAATATGTTTTCATGTAAACAAAAAGTGTCAGAAAGGGCTTTGTCTACAAGTGGTTAGAAGAGTGGGTGACGTGTGACATAGGCTTCTAAATGTTGTGCATAAAATGCCAGGACAGTTCAAACCCCCCCCAAATGACCCCATTTTGGAAAGTAGACACCCCAAGCTATTTGCTGAGAGCAATGTTGAGCCCATTAAATATTTTTTTTTTTTGTCCCAAGAGATTGAATAATGAAAAAAAAAAAATATATATATTTTTTTTACAAAAAGTTGTCACTAAATGATATATTGCTCAAACATGTCATGGGCATATGTGGAAATACACCCCAAAATACATTCTGTTGCTTCTCCTGAGTACGGGGATACCACATGTGTGGGACTTTTTGGGAGCCTAGCTGCGTACGGAACCCCAAAAACCAATCACCGCCTTCAGGCTTTCTAAGGGTGTAATTTTTTTATTTCACTTCTCACTGCCAATCACAGTTTCGGAGGCCATGGAATGCCCAGATGGCATAAAACCCCCCAAAATGACCCCATTTTGGAAAGTAGACACCCCAAGCTATTTGCTGAGAGGTATTGTGAGTATTTTGCAGATCTCGCTTTTTGTCACAAAGTTTTGAAAATTGAAAAAAGAAAAAAATTTTTTTTTTTTTTTTATTTACTTTCTACATTTACAAAAACAAATGAGAGCTCTAAAATACTCACCATGCCTCACAACAAATAGCTGGGGGTGTCTACTTTCCAAAATGGGGTCATTTGGGGGGGTTTTGTGCTATTTTGGCATTTTATGGCCTTCGAAACGGTGATAGGTAGTGAGGAGTGAAATCAAAAATTTGCACCCTTAGAAATCCTGAAGGCGGTGCTTGGGTTTCGGGGCCCCGTACGCGGCTAGGCTCCCAAAAAGTCCCACACATGTGGTATCCCCATACTCAGGAGAAGCAGCAAAATGTATTTTGGGGTGCAATTCCACATATAACTATGGCATGTGTGAGCAATATATCATTTAGTGACAACTTTTTGAAAAAAAAAAAAAATCTTTTTTATTTTTGTCTTTATTAAATCACTTGGGACTAAAAAAAAAAATATTCAATGGGCTCAACATGCCTCTCAGCAAATAGCTTGGGGTGTCTACTTTCCAAAATGGGGTCATTTGGGGGGGTTTTGTACTTCTCTGCCATTTTAGCACCTCAAGAAATGAAATAGGCAGTCATAAATTAAAAGCGGTGTAAATTCCAGAAAATGTACTCTAGTTTGTAGACGCTATAACTTTTGCGCAAACCAATAAATATACGCTTATTGGCATTTTTTTTACTAAAGACATGTGGCTGAATACATTTTGGCCCAAATGTTTGACTAAAATTGAGTTTATTAGATTTTTTTTTATAACAAAAAGTAGAAAATCTCTTTTTTTTTCAAAATTTTCGCTCTTTTTCCGTTTATATCGCAAAAAATAAAAATCACAGAGGCAATCAAATACCATCAAAAGAAAGCTCTATTTGTGGGAAGAAAAGGACGCAAATTTCGTTTGGTTACAAAATTGCATGACCGCGCAATTACCAGTTAAAGTAGTGCAGTGCGAAATTGAAAAAAGACCTCTGGTCCTTTGGCTGCCAAATGGTCCGGGGCTGAAGTGGTTAAGACTTGCATTTTGTAGACGTTTGGAGGGTACTGTACCCCAAGTCTCGTGACAACACGCACTTCTCTCAGGTACATCAGACCTATAGTCGCATTGACTCTGATCTGGTTGGACCACTCCCCTATATACTTGATGTCCTCGCTCCCCTCCACACCAGTGAAGGAGTGGACATGGTGCTTGCACGACTCGTTGCTGGCAAATTCGGAATGTGTTACACGTATATCAGAGACAATCTCTAACTTTTTTGGGGACCACGCACATAATACAACATCATTTCCCATCCAATGGGAGGCACTAAAGGTAGTGTTACATGGAACCTTTATTCAATTAGGAACTCGCCTGAAAAGGGAACGCTTGGCCGCTATAGTGGCTGCTATTCAAAAGCACAGAAACATGGAAACTGAGCATAAGCGCTCCCCAACAATAGAAATGCTCGCGGAAGTTTCCATGCCCGATCACAACTCAGGGGACTGTATGACACCTCTGCATGTACATTTGCGGACAAGCTCACATTCCACCGATATAAATTGCAAGACAAATGTGGCAAATCACTGGCACACTCCCTACACCCGAAAGTGCCCTCTAATTTCATCAGGGACCACATGGAGAACCAATCTCTTCACAGTCTAAGATAGCGCAGGCGTTCAGGGATTTTTACCAATCCCTGTACAATATACCTGCGACTCAGTTGCCAGATTCCCCTCCTACTCCTGAGGACAAGTTCTCTTATGTCATGGAAACTGCGCTTCCCACCTTGGATGAGGAGGCCGTTAACGAACTTGAAAAGCCTCTTATAGAAGTTGAGGTTGCAAGAGCCATTACGGGTACACCAACTGGCAAGAGCCGGATGGCTTTACTCCTAAGTTTTAGAGAAACTATTTGCTCCCCTTCTTATTCCCTTCCTCACTAAAGTGTTCAACTCTGTGTCAGAGGGCTCGGTGCTCTCTCCACAAACACTCAAAGCTCATATCTCTTATCCCAAAAGTGGAGTAGAATCCGACATTATGCGCAAATTATAGGCCAATATCTCGGATCGGGGGTTGATTTGAAGATCTTCGCTAAAGTGTTGGCCAACAGATTACAACCGATGTTGCCCAGTTTGATCCACTTAGATCAAGTGGGATTTGTGAGTGGCCATGAAGCAAGGAATAACACCCTGAAAACCCTTCTTTTAGCCTACTATGCTTGAACCCACAATATTCCTTTATGCCTTTAAACGGCCAATGCAGAGAAAGCATTTGATCAGGTGGATTGGCAATTCCTTCGAATGTCTTTGCAACAAACAGGATTGGGAGCTCACATGATCTCAAGGATAATGTCCCTCTACTCCTCTCCATCTGCTAAAGATAGATTGAATGGCTCTCCATTGCCGGCATTCTCTATCCCCCCTCCTATATGTTCTCACTATGGAACATTTAGCTATTGCTCTATGAAACAATCCCTCTGTGCAAGTAATAACGATCGGGCCCACCCATACCAAACTTGCTCTATTCGCAGACAATCTGCTCCTATTAATGACACACCCTCGCCCCTGCCCTCAGTGCTGCAGGAATTCCAGAAATTTGGGGCAGTCAGTAATTTCAAAGTGAACTACAATAAGTCGGAAATCCTCAATATCACGCTAGCAAAGTCAGACCTACAAAGACTCTCGACTAACTTTTCTTTTAAAACGGGTTCCACCTCCATCCGATACCTTGGTATTCAAATACCGGCAGATGCATCTCAGCTCTTTTCCAGGAATTTTACTCCCTTACTTCTTAGAACCCAAGCCGATCTATCTACGTATGCATCCAAAAGGCTCTCATGGCTTGGTAGGGTGAAAATGGATGTTCTCCCCCCGGTATTTGCACCTATTCCAGACAATTCCTATTTCCGGAAATTGTGCCAGCTGTTTTCTAAATTCATTTGCAATGCAGCCCGTCCCAGAATTCAATACGGAACACTATCTCTTCCAAAAGATAGAGGTGGAGCTGGAGCCCCAAATGCTTCTCTATACCACAAGGCAGTGATACTCACTCGCATGATAGACTGGTTACACAACTCTACGACTAAGCTCTGGGTTCACTTGGAAAGCCATATGAACCCCACTGAACTCAACTCACCAAGGCAGTGGATATCTCACTCGCATGATAGACTGGTTTGGTTACACAACTCTACAGATGCCCCTTCCAGATCGATCTCTCGATACCCTATGCAGTGGCTCCAGAGACAGCAATTAACTTCCTATATCGAACCTTCCCATCCGTATCAGATATATTAGCTGAACCAACAGGATTCGAAGATATGCTTCTCCAAGCCAACCCTCCAACACACGTGGTATCTCAGATCTTTTCCTTATTTCTGAATGTTTTAAACCCTGATCTCCTACCTTATACGAGTACCTAGGAAGAAGAATTACACCACTCCATCTCCCTCATTGACTGGCAAAAATGTTTCATCCCGACGCACAAACTCTCTATAGCAGTGGTTCTTAACCTCAGTCCTCATTACCCCCCACCAGGGCATGTTTGCAGGCTTTCCTTTTCCTTGCACAGGTGCTTTAAATCTAAGTCAATGGCTTGGTATTTTGGACAGATATTTTATCTAAGGGAAATTCCCAAAACATGGCCTGGTGGGGGGTACTGAGGACTGAGGTTAAGAACCACTGCTCTATAGATGCCCTTTGACTATACATCATTTCAACTCAACGACTCCTGATACCTGCTGGTGGTGTCTAAGCTCCAGGGGTACCATGCTCCATGTTTGGTGGGATTGCCCCCCGTACAGAAATTCTGCCAACAACTCTTCCAACTACTGCAAACTGATGGTGATCTCTCTCTCTTCTACACCTGAGGTTGCTCTATTATCCATGCTCCCGGGAGCATTCAAGTCCATTAAAAAAGATGTATTGCATTACCTTTTGGCAGCGGCCAGAATAGAGATTCCACGGTACTGGAGATCGACTACTGTACCTTCCCTGGGGAGTGAGCTACAGAAGTAGATCATGTTAGGGGCCTTAAACATCTGTTGGCTGAGGAAGCCATCGATTGGACTTCATGGTCCATTTTCTGCTACTCGTCGGACTTCATCTCCTGGGCAGAGGGTGATCCAGGCAACACCACCTCATGACCATGGGGGAGCGATCCCTGTTCCTAATCGTTCTGCTTCCCCTACCTTACCCTAACACCTTCTCCTCTCTGTATAATTGTACCTTTCATAATCTATTAAATGATTGCTCCTGATACAGAATATGACTCTTGCAAATAACTTTGTCATAACATAACAAGTCTTAAGAATAAGTATGGATGTAGTAATACATGATGTATACATATAATCTTCCCACCAGAAATATGAGGGTCTTGTATTTCTTCCTGTTATGCCTCATTATGTTGCTCTAACCGCGTTTTTTTTTTTTTTTTTTGATACTCATATTGAACACGATACAAAAAATATTATTGCAACTTCCCTCTACACGTTTTATTGTCCTTACTTTTGTTAATGATATTTTCTATGATGACTGCAACTGTCACCTTGTTCCTTTCAATAAAATAAGATTGAAATAAAAAAACAAAAAAAAAAAAAAAACATAGAATATAAAAAGGATTCACTTAAAATATTAAAGCTGACTATTCCCTATATTTTACATCAGCATCCAACGCTGCATGCTGACGTGAAATTGCCTATTTTTAAGGTTTTGTTTTGCTTTACTTAACTTTTCTTTCATTCTACTTCTTGGTTTCCCTGAAGGCAGTGGTTACACTGCCCTGGCTGCATTGATGTCCCTGGGAAGGCAACACCATCCTTGTCTTCTGTGAAAGCAGTTATGTGCTTTATCTCACGCCATACAAGACAACAGGCATCTGTTTTGGAAAGAAAAAAACCCTCACAATGTCATGAAAGGGTTTTTTAGTGTAGTGTGAAGTAAAGCTCATGGTGTCATGCGCAGCATCACAGAGGTATTTTAAAACTGGTTGTACGGGAATGGGGACCCAGGGAGCACAGAGGCTGGACAAAAGCAGGTAAATATGAAGAAAAAGTCACAAGGATGAAGGTAAGCATGTTTGTTGTCTCGCCCCCCACCCCACTCTGTCAAGATTAAATGTTTATAGAGGAGGGACAAGGTCCTGCTTAATTAGATCTAGACCCTTAGTTTGCTAAAGCTTTTTGTACCAGACAATTTTAATTAAAGGGCCCATTAATACTACAGTATGTGCAGTTACCCGTGCGTGGAAAAACGCAGCGAACTACAATGACATGTATAAAACAACATTTTCTATGTGTCATGTTCCCACAAGAATGCTGCGTTTCTCTGCGTTACAGAGCTGTGCGTTGTTTTGTAACATGTTTGCAAACTATCGCACCACAATGCACAAACGTGTGTAAATGTGTACAAATACACCGCAAAGCACCTCTGACCCACAATAATTAGGTCAGAGATAACATGCCTTTTAAGAAAAAAAATTGGAATAACACACAAAAACCTGTGGAAAATGCATTAAAACGCCTGGAAGCGCAAATGACATCAGGTGCATTTTTATGTACACTGTAGCGTGAATGTGTCCTTAGAAAATACTATTTTTACATATTTTATATATCCTCCAGCTTCTTTACAGCCACTGCATGTCTATATGCATGCGCTACAGTGGCTGCTTCATATCACTGCGCAGGCTGGGTTTTAAAATTGACAACAGTGGAACATCACAATGAGCACTGACATGGCTGCATACAGTATGGTCTTCACTGGAAGCACATAGGACAAATATATACTGAAGGATAGAAGATTGACAGTGTGTGTATTGCCTGGTCTGGCCAATCCAATAGACGAAAAAACAAACCTAGTGCTCATAGGCACAGCATAACCCCTCAGGATTTTTAGGACAGACCAGGCGAGTATTTAAATAGTATTGTTTATTGAAAACATTTAATAATCTAGTGTTCACATACATACAGACTTGCATACAGTATTGTATGGTGAAGATGGGTGACAATATTCAGTGGTCATTGAATATTAATGTCACAGGTTCCGGATGAGCTAGAGACTGCATCTTTGAAATGTTTACCCAGAATGCTTAAAAAATATTCCCTTAGTTTGTAAAAGGTTGGTTGGTGCCCTATGGTATGAAGGGCTATTGCACGTAGTTATGGGAGATGACATCTCATCTCCCATAGCTACATGCAATAGCCCTTCAAACCATAGGGCACTTACATTCATGCCTGTATTTTTCTACTGCAATTTGATTTTATACATTAGTTCTACTGTATAGATTAAATGTTTTCAATAAACAATACTATTTAAATACTCACCTGGTCTGTCCTAAAAATCCTGAGGGGTTATGCTGTGCCTATGAGCACTAGGTTTGTTTTTTGCACATAAGACAAGGGGACAATGCAGGAGAACAATTGGGAAAAACGAACACAGGGGATTCACCCCATAACAGGAAGTGTCTGATCATGGACCTCTATAGCAGGATCACAAGGTATTATTTTAACGAAAGCTGCAGATTTAAAAAAAATGTATTACTTCTGAAACAACAGTAACATTAAATATTAGATAAGATTTCTGAGCTTGGGTTAAGATCTTCTTCAAGTTAAGCTATTATAGTTAAGGTCTGCGTCCACCTTAAATGCATCTGCGAATTTGGTGATGGAAGTATCCTTTAATTACACACATAGTGCTTTTTCAAGGGGACTTCAGCATGCATTATACAGCTTGAACCTAAAAATGAAAATAGAATACTGAAGGAAACTTCTGTAGATGTTTGCTACTCCCTCAAGGGCTCATCAATGCTACTTCAATGACTAAGCACTAGAGTGCTAGAGGCGGGTTGCAAACCAGATACCATAAAGATATGGTGAGTAAAACACTGAACCGTGTAAAACACAGTACTGTATAAATATTACATTACTTGATCATGTGTTCAACACAGCAACACTCTGCAATCTGCAGCCAAGTGTCCGTACATTATTCCCCTCATCACATTCAAGGAAAAAAATAAAATGTAATGCATTAAAAACCTAAAAATGTAACGTTTTTATTTTCTGTGCTGTAAACTGTACCAACCAACCTTTTACAAACTAAGGGAATATTTTTAAGCATTCTGGGCAAACATTTCAAAGATGCAGTCTCTAGCTCATCAGGAACCTGTGACATTAATATTCAATGACCACTGAATATTGTCACCCATCTTCACCATACAATACTGTATGCATGTCTGTATGTATGTGAACAATACGGCTGAGATCTACTAAATGTATGAGTGGCTACATGAACTAATGTTAGTGAGAACCAGTCACAAACTGAACTATATCTTATTACGAATAATAACTGTTTAATGAAGAGATTCAGTCACTATGACAACTTGTGCCAAAGTTAGAAATTTTCTTGCAAGAGAAAAACCTCATCCACTGATACCTTTCACATGCTCCATCACTGCTCTGTCAGAGAGAGAAATCCTAATCCTGTGTCAAATTGCATTGGAGCTTACATGGGGTTAACTTCTTCCTCCTAAGGTTGCAGCGTTAGGGGAACCGATTGGTCTCTGAGGCCCAAGCAATGCATCCTGGGAGGAATTCACATACTTCCTTATTCTTTGAAGTGTGATGGAGAAAATGTCCTCTTTACAAGAGAACCTGTAACCTTTGCCCAGAATAGGCAAAGCTACAAATTATCCTTAAGTAATGCCAGGGGTCCTGGTCGGCACCATCTTCCAGTCTTTAAAGCGGAGGTTCACACAAAAAATTGAACCTCCGCTTTTCGGAACCCTCCCCCCGGTGTCAGATTTGGCACCTTTCAGGGGGGGGGGGTGCAGATATCTGTCCCACGGGAGTCGCCTCTTCCCGTCTCCCCGCGCTGTCTGCTGGGACACACATGGATCCCAGGAGACAGCGGGGACCAGTTAGGATGCTTAGCGCCTGGACCCTGGGACAGGTAAGTGCCCATTTATTTATTTTTTTAACAGAGAAGTGCCCATTTATTAAAAGTCAGCTGCTGGCTTTTAATATATTTTTTTTAGGTGGACCACCTCTTTAGCCCGGAAGAATTTCCCCCCTTCCTGACTAGAGCACTTTTAATTTTTAAACAATATTTTTCCTCAGTTTAGGCAGATATGTATTCTTCTACATATTTTTGGTAAAAAAATAAAAAAATCGCAATAAGCATCTATTGATTGGTTTGCGCAAAAGTTATAGCATCTACAAAATAAGGGATAGATTTATGGCATTTTTATTATTATTTTTTTTTAATTAGTAATGGCGGCAATCTGTGATATTTATCATGACTGCAACATTATGACGGACACATCGGACACTTTTGAAACTATTTTGGGACCATTGTCATTTAAACAGCGATCAGTGCTATAAAAATGCACCGATTACTGTATAAATGCCACTGGCAGGGAAGGGGTTAAAAACTAGGGGGCAATCAAGGGGTTAAGTGTGTCCTAGGGAGTGATTCTAACTGTAGGGGGGGGTGGGCTACCTAGGACATGACAGCGATCACTGCTCACGGTGACGGGGAGGAGTAGATGAACACAAGCCGACTGCCTCCTGATGCAGCAAATTTTTAGCTCATCATCTCATGCATGTGATATGTCAAGATAGCACTGGCCAATGGTTCTGCGGAACAAATAATGATCAGAGAATTTAGAAAAACGATCACCAACATTCTATTGGGCAAAAAAGCCAGTGCTGGAGCTGTCATCTCAGAGTTCTGTTTGCTTGTCCCTGAATGAACCTTTCAAGTCACCCAAGTGCCAATGTCCGCACTTTATTTTACTTAAAGACAAAATGTCCTAATACCCTCTCAACCAATAGGTTCTGTGTCACAGCTCTGTTTCTTATCCATTGTACATCCTTCCCAATTACATCAGCAGTTTTTATGTTGTTAAATTCCAGGATCTGAATGGATCCCATGATATGTGCCACACAAATGTAGAGGGAGACCTGGTAGAAGCTTTGCAAATGACCAGAATCTTAAAATGAAGAGGTGCACATCTTCACTGGTCTCATGATTCAATTCGATTACGATTATCCTGATGATGTCCAGATGTTGTCTCTTTAAACGCATCGGGACGAGCCCTGTTGATGTCTGCCATTGCGTCACCGACAAACCCCTTTCTAAATGTGAGTGTTTCCAATTTTCTTTTAATAATTTTTTTTTATGTTTATACGGATTCACATTATGTGGAGTATTTTCTTTTTTGGTCATGCTATTTTGAACACTTGAGAGGATTTGGTCTGACAAGTTGGCTGCTTTTGAGGACTTCTTCTCGGTGACATTTCTTGACCAATTGGATTGTCTTAAAACTTGATCTGGAGCCCAGATGTGGAGGTCCCATATTTTGGTGGTTGCAACATAAGCCTCGTTGACTCACTGAGCATATATGCCCATTTGAGTCTTTTCACTCCGGTAAGCCTCCTCACTAACTGGTGGTGGTTCTATTGTCTGTCTCTTCACCTCAACATTGAAGTCACATGGAATCCCACTTCTAGTCACACAATTTGTTTTCACTGTCTATTCCAGGGGTGACCAACCAGTGGCCCAGGGGCCACATGTGGCCCCGCAGAGCCCTCTGATGTGGCCCGCGACCTCCTGCTCTGGGATGGAATAGAATAGAATATTGTTATTAAGTTTATTACTAAAATCACTGTGTATATATGGGCATATCTGTTCTGCAGTGGCTACTGGGCTGCTTTCAAGCTGATCCACAGGTGCAGAGCAGTGTACCTGCGGGTTACCTACACTGAGCCATAGACTTCTATTACCTGCGAGTTTGGCGTGCTTTCTGAAAGTGCACCACACCTACAGGATATAATAGAAGTCTATGGCAAAGTGCAGCTAACCTGCAGGAAAGCCACAGGTGAACTGAGCTGCACCCGCGGTGTGGGTAAAACACAGTGCATCAGTGTGAAAGCAGCCTTAGGCCCCTTTCACACGGTCAGTCCGACCCAATCGGATCCTCCATTCACCTCTAAGGAGTGGCAGATGTAAATGGACTTGTGTCCGTTTACAAAAGCCTACCTCCAATCCGATCCGCCAAAAAGTAGAGTAGAGTGGGCTGCATCCACCCGCTCCACTTATTGTGGCCCATGACCGGTTACCAAGTCGCTTAAGTGGCCCTCGCTCTTCAAAAGGTTGGGCACCCCTGGTCTATTCAAAGACTGTTGTGTTTATGTTTCAAAACAACCTTTATATAACACATGGACTTTAGTTTGGGTGTGAATTTCACATCTCTTTTTCATTATCATTAGTCTTTGCACAGGGTACATTAGTTTATATATACTTGAATTTTTCTTTTTTCTTTTTTTTGGAGCGCTGCACAAAAATTTTACTTTTCACTAATTACGATTATCTTGTCAACGATTTGATTTGATTTGATTTCACGATGCATCACGATTACTGCCCATGGCTTTCATCCAAAAATGTAAGCAGTTGCAGTATAGTAGGCCCTTAGTAAGGACAGAAAAGGGAATGCTGGGACCTGTAGTCCCCCCCCCAGTTGCAGTGTAGAAGGCCTTGGTTAGGACAGATGGAATGCAGGGACCTGTAGCTCACCTAGTTGCAAAGTAGTAGGCCCTATTACTAAAAACAGAAGAAGAATGCTGGGACCTGTATTCCCCCAGTTGCAGTGAAGTAGGCCCTTTGTCAGGAGAGGAGGAATGCTGGGACCTGTAGCCCCCCCCCCCAGTTGTAGTGTGGCAGGACCTGGTGAGGACAGAGAGGGATGCTGGGCCTTGTAGTCCCCCCAGTTGTAGTGTGGCAGGACCTGGTGAGAACAGAGAAGGATGCTGGGCCTTGCAGTCCACCTAGGTGCAGTGTAGTAGGCCCACAGTACTGTATAAATATTACATTACTTGATCATGTGTTCAACACAGCAACACTCTGCAATCTGCAGCCAAGTGTCCGTACATTATTCCCCTCATCACATTCAAGGAAAAAAATAAAATATAATGCATTAAAAACCTAAAAATGTAACGTTTTTATTTTCTGTGCTGTAAACTGTACCAACCAACCTTTTACAAACTACGGGAATATTTTTTAAGCATTCTGGGCAAACATTTCAAAGATGCAGTCTCTAGCTCATCAGGAACCTGTGACATTAATATTCAATGACCACTGAATATTGTCACCCATCTTCACCATACAATACTGTATGCAGGTCTGTATGTATGTGAACACTACGGCTGAGATCTACTAAATGTATGAGTGGCTACATGAACTAATGTTAGTGAGAACCAGTCACAAACGGAACTATATCTTATTACATTTAAATAACGAATAATAACTGTTTAATGAAGAGATTCAGTCACTATGCCAACTTCGGCCAAAGTTAGAAATTTTCTTGCAAGAGAAAAACCTCATCCACTGATACCTTTCACATGCTCCATCACTGCTCTGTCAGAGAGAGAAATCCTAACCCTGTGTCAAATTGCATTGGAGCTTACATGGGGTTAACTTCTTCCTCCTAAGGTTGCAGCGTTAGGGGAACCGATTGGTCTCTGAGGCCCAAGTAATGCATCCTGGGAGGAATTCACATACTTCCTTATTCTTTGAAGTGTGATGGAGAAAATGTCCTCTTTACAAGAGAACCTGTCACTTTGCCCTGAATAGGCAAAGCTACAAATTATCCTTAAGTAATGCCAGGAGTCCTGGTCAGCGCCATCTTCCAGTCTTTAAAGCGGAGGTTCACACAAAAATTGAACCTCCGCTTTTCAGGAACCCTCCCTCCCTCCGGTGTCAGATTTGGCACCTTTCGGGGGGGGGGGGGGTGCAGATATCTGTCCCACGGGAGTCTACGCCTCTTCCCGTCTCCCCGCGCTGTCTGCTGGGACACACATGGATCCCAGGAGACAGTGGGGACCAGTTAGGACGCTTAGCGCCTGGACCCTGGGACAGGTAAGTGTCCATTTATTAAAAGTCAGCTGCTGGCTTTTAATATATTTTTTTTTTTAGGTGGACCACCTCTTTAGCCCGGAAGAATTTCCCCCCTTCCTGACTAGAGCACTTTTAATTTTTAAACAATTTTTTCCCTCAGTTTAGGCAGATATGTATTCTTCTACATATATATTTGGTAAAAAAAAAAAAAAAATTGCAATAAGCGTCTATTGATTGGTTTGCGCAAAAGTTATAGCGTCTACAAAATCAAGGATAGATTTATGGCATTTTTTTTTTTTTTTAATTAGGAATGGCGGCAATTTGTGATATTTATCATGACTGCAACATTATGGCGGACACATTTGACACTATTTTGGGACCATTGTCATTTATACAGCGATCAGTGCTATAAAAATGCACTGATTACTGTATAAATGCCACTGGCAGGGAAGGGGTTAAACACTAGGGGGCAATCAAGGGGTTAAATGTGTCTTAGGGAGTGATTCTAACTGGGGAGGGATGGGGCTACCTAGGACATGACAGCGATCACTGCTCCCGGTGACGGGGAGGAGTAGATCTCTGTCGTATCACTAGGCAGAATGAGGAAATGCCTTGTTTATATAGGCATCTCCCCGTTCTGCCACTCCGTGACACGATCGCAGGACATCGGCGAACAATGCTGCATCTTAAAGGGGACGTACCTGTATGCCCATTTGCGCAGCCGTACCATTGTGCGACGTATATCGTCGTGCACTGGTCGGCAAGCGGTTAAATATTTAATACCCATGAACACAAGCTGACTGCCTCCTGATGCAGCAAATTTTTAGCTCATCATCTCATGCATGTGATATGTCAAGATAGCACTGGCCAATGGTTCTGCGGAACAAATAATGATCAGGGAATTTAGAAAAACGATCACCAACATTCTATTGGGCAGAAAAGCCAGTGCTGGAGCTGTCATCTCAGAGTTCTGTTTGCTTGTCCCTGAATGAACCTTTCAAGTCAATCAAGTGCCAATCTCCGCACTTTATTTTACTTAAAGACAAAATGTCCTAATACCCTCTCAACCAATAGGTTCTGTGTCACAGCTCTGTTTCTTATCCATTGTACATCCTTCCCAAATACATCAGGAGTTTTTATCTTGTTAAATTCCAGGATCTGAATGGATCCCATGATATGTGCCACACAAATGTAGAGGGAGACCTGTAGAAGCTTTGCAAATGACCAGAATCTTAAAATGAAGAAGAGGTGCACATCTTCACTGGTCTCATGATTTAATTTGATAACGATTATCCTGATGATGTCCAGATGTTGTCTCTTTAAACGCATCGGGACGAGCCCTGTTGATGTCTGTCATTGCGTCACCGACAAACCCCTTTCTAAATGTGAGTGTTTCCAATTTTCTTTTAATATTTTTTTTTATGTTTATACGGATTCACATTATGTGGAGTATTTTCTTTTTTGGTCATGCTATTTTGAACACTTGAGAGGATTTGGTCTGACAAGTTGGCTGCTTCTGAGGACTTCTTCTCGGTGACATTTCTTGACCAATTGGATTGTCTTACAACTTGATCTGGAGCCCAGATGTGGAGGTCCCATATTTTGGTGGTTGCAACATAAGCCTCGTTGACTCACTGAGCATATATGCCCATTTGAGTCTTTTCACTCCGGTAAGCCTCCTCACTAACTGGTGGTGGTTCTATTGTCTGTCTCTTCACCTCAACATTGAAGTCACATGGAATCACACTTCTAGTCACACAATTTGTTTTCACTGTCTTTTCCAGGGGTGACCAACCAGTGGCCCAGGGGCCACATGTGGCCTGCAGAGCCCTCTGATGTGGCCCGCGACCTCCTGCTCTGGGATGGAATAGAATACTGTTATTAAGTTTATTACTAAAATCACTGTGTATATATGGGCTTATCTGTTCTGCAGTGGTTACTGGGCTGCTTTCAAGCTGATCCACAGGTGCAGAGCAGTGTACTTGTGGGTTACCTACACTGAGCCATAGACTTCTATTACCTGCGAGTTTGGCGTGCTTTCTGAAAGTGCACCACACCTACAGGATATAATAGAAGTCTATGGCAAAGTGCAGATAACCTGCAGGAAAGCCACAGGTGAACTGAGCTGCACCCGCGGTTGGGTAAAACACAGTGCATCAGTGTGAAAGCAGCCTTAAGCCCCTTTCACACGGTCAGTCCGACCCAATCGGATCCTCCATTCACCTCTAAGGAGTGGCAGATGTAAATGGACTTGTGTCAGTTTACAAAAGCCTACCTCCAATCCGATCCGCCAAAAAGTAGAGTAGAGTGGGCTCTATAGAGTAGAGTGGGCTGCCATCCACCCGCTCCGCTCATTGTGGCCCATGACCGGTTACCAAGTCGCTTAAGTGGCCCTCGCTCTTCAAAAGGTTGGGCACCCCTGGTCTATTCAAAGACTGTTGTGTTTATGTTTCAAAACAACCTTTATATGATAACACATGGACTTTAGTTCGGGTGTGAATTTCACATCTCTTTTTCATTATCATTAGTCTTTGCAGTCATTGCACAGGGTACATTAGTTTGTATATACGTGAATTTTTCATTTTTTTTTGGAGCGCTGCACAAAAATGTTACTTTTCACTAATTACGATTATCCTGTCAACGATTTGATTTGATTTCACGATGCATCACAATTACTGCCCATGGTTTTCAGAATGCTGGGACCTGTAGTCCCCCCAGTTACAGTGTAGAAGGCCTTGGTTAGGACAGATGGAATGCTGGTACCTGTAGTTCACCCAGTTGCAATGTAGTAGGCCCTACTACTAAAAACAGAAGAGGAATGCTGGGACCTGTATTCCCCCAGTTGCAGTGAAGTAGGCCCTGGTAAGGACAGAAAAGGAATTCTGGGCTTTGGAGTCCCCCCAGTTGCAGTGTAGCAGGCCCTTTGTCAGGAGAGGAGGAGTGCTGGGACCTGTAGTCCCCCCAGTTGTAGTGTGGCAGGACCTGGTGAGGACAGAGAGGGATGCTGGGCCTTGTAGCCCCCCCCCCCCCAGTTGTAGTGTGGCAGGACCTGGTGAGAACAGAGAAGGATGCTGGGCCTTGCAGTCCACCTAGGTGCAGTGTAGTAGGCCCTAATTAGGACATAGGGAGGGCTGAGCCTTGTAGTCCCCCCAGTTATAGTGTAGCAGGCCCTGATAAGGACACAGAGGGGGAATGCTGGGACCCGTAGTCCCCCCAGATGTAATGTTGTAGGCCCTGGTGAGTTGGAATGCTGAGCCTTGCAGTGCCCTGACTTACAAGGAAGCAGAGCTGCAGCCAGCTGTGGATAAAGTAGCAGTAGGTAGGTGTTGATGAAATAGGGCTCAGACAGGTCCCGACAGGTGATGAGTTTCATGATGTTGGACATCTGGAGCTAGGACTCATATCAGATTCCATGCATGCACAGTGCAGGCAGAGAGCAGGGTGGGCAGGGTCTCCTTGAGCAGTCCATTGGGGGGGCAGTCCATTGGCCTGTTGGGGGGCAGTTTGCTCTGCAGGCTATTGAGGTACCGGAGGTCAGGCCCGATGAGCTTGCGGTGAGGTGGGTGTACTAGCGGCCCTTCGAGACGCCATTCCCAGCCGGCGTGTCGTCCTCTTCTTCTATGCCGTCCTCCTCCTTCCCCAGCAGGGCCAGGCTGACCCCAAGATAATGGGAGAGACCCAGTCAGTCGGCTGTGCTCTTGTGAGATTGCATCTGCTGCTGGCAGGGTGTCCGTTCAGCATGTACTCTGCCCACCGCATGGTGCCTAGAGGGGACGGCCAGCCCGTGCCATGAGAGGTAAGGGGCCCTGACAGCCTGGATCAGAGGAGGAGCCTCAGGCCTGACAGCACTCTGAGGGCCCCAATATGTCCTGTCTGGATGACGTCATTGTGCAATCGCGATGCCACCATTATCTACAACGATGCAAAATTGTTTAAGGATGCATCGTGATGCATGAATGCGCCAATTATTTCAACACACCTAAAATTAAGTGATCTTAAAGCAGAACTTTTTCGGCTGCTTTCACACTGGGGCATCGGCAGCGGCACTTTACCGTTGTTTTTGCAGAGGTTTTCGGCCACTAGCGGGCTGCTGTTAACCCCTGCTAGCAGACGAAAAAAGGGTTAAAACGAACCGCAAAGTACCACTGCAGCGGCACTGTGCCGGCGGTGATGCCCATTCATTTCAATGGGCAAGGGCGCTTTAGGAGCGGTGTATACACCGCTCCAAAGAAGCTGCTTGCAGGAGTTTTTTTTAACGTCCTGCCAGCGCATCGCCTCAGTGTGTAAGCACTCGGGCTTTCACACAGACTGCAGGGGAGCCGTTTTTCAGGTGCTTTACAGGCACTATTTTTAGCCCAAAAGCGCCTGAAAAACGCCTCAGTGTGAAAGGGGTCATCCTCTCAGTCAATATTGGATATTTCTTAATCTTTATGCTGCTAGCATTAGTAAATATACAGGAAAGTATACCTGTATCATATTTTTTTTTACATTTCCTCAGATACGTCCTGATTTTCATGCCAATGCAAATTATGTCATACATCCCAGAAAAGTCCTCAGGAGGGGATTTTCTTTGCTAATCACACCCTCCTGCCTGCATACATACATGAGCTAAGGTCAGATAAATTCTAGGAAATAAATGCTAAATGAAACTTCAGCCCTTACTCAAGATAGCCACGGTCAGAAATGCTAGGGGGGTGATTTTCAACATGATTTCTCAGCAAAATAAAGCATGGAGACATGAATGGATGAGGGAGTTTTCTTTGAATATTAAGAATTATTTAAACAGTGTTTTTGGTGCTCAAATGTAGGCAAGTTCCGCTTTAAAAATAATCAAACGAGGGTTACTGAAAACTGGAACGATTGACAGTGCATTATCCAATAGGGAAGTGCCTGCAAATAAATACAAGTATTGCACTTAAACAGATAAGTACCCATAATAATCATGAGTACTAATTATATTTGTTTCAGTAAAAGATTATAACAGAGAGTACTGTATTTTTTGAAGATGCAATGGGGATTGGAACTGACAACTAAAAAACAAAACCCCCTTATAATTAAGAAAATGTGGGATAATATGTTCAAAATACTATCAATCCTTATTCACTGCAGGCAAATCGCACAAAACACTCCTGATTTGGATCTTGTTGCACAAATGTTTTGATTACCGATGTCGAATTTATTTGATAATTAATGGGTTGACTGATTTGGTTAATTCTACACGATGTTCTTGCAGCTGCTTTTGGCAAGCTGTGTCGATCTCTTGCAGATATTTTAATAGAAAAAATTCATTATTAAGAGGAAAAGAAAGATACAGCATTTGCTCTCTTTAACAGCGCTGGCTTTTTATGCTAGTTGGTAAGGCTTACTTGGCACATCTTGCCTGCAGATGGATAATGCCAATTGAGGCTTGGCATGAAAAAGGAGCCAGGTGAAGCTACCCAGGAATAAAACAGAGTGGGCTAATTGTCTATCACACAAACTAGAAAAGTAAATCATAAAATGCATATACAGTCAATTATTTTTTTTTTTTTAAGTTTTGATAGAGTAGGGAAGAGTTAGAACCCATCTCAAACTTTTATTTATTGAAAGGGAAAGTGGGTGGTGCTATGTTTAGTTTCAAAGGGAATGTGAAATGCATGAATTAACCCTTTCGCTGCCAGGTCTGTATGTCGTACAATTTTTTTTTGCAAAAAAATAAAGTTACACCCAACCAGATGAAATCCCCTCCCCCCAAAAAAATGTTGAGGCCCCCCACATATATGCACATAAACACATGTGTCGGGGCACCTACATGTAAAACCGTAGATTGCGATACACATTACATATCGCTGCGCATGCCGATTTGAGAGCAATAATTCACGCACCTGACCTCCTCCGTAACACTAAACTGATATCTATAGGGGGCTTCTGAAGCGTCACCTATAGAAAATATAGGGTACTAAAGTTTGTCGCCATTTCACGGGCACACACAAATTTAAGGATGGACATGTTGGGTATGAATAGCCATTTACTCAGCGCAACCTCGTCTTTTATATTTTACCAAAAATGTGGGTAGTTTATTGCACTTTGTTTTAGAAAACATAATGTTTGGGGGTTTTGTGTAATCTTCAGGCCTAAAATGATTTTCTTTTATACATATGTGCAAAAAAAAGCAAAAATGCCTCTGGCAGAGAAAATGGTTAAGGGGTGTTCACACTGAATAGGCAGCGCCCCATATACAGGAGGGTTTCTTGATATAACATTTCAGATTTGAACTGGAAGAGTAAGCAGCATTTTTCGGATAAAGTATGTATCCATTTTACACATGTATCTATTGTTTATATTACTTAGGCCTGATGAAAGTGGTGTCTTTAAACCCTCAAAAAATGCAGGCTACTTTTCCATAACCTTACTGATTTAGTCTAGGAAATAAACTTGTAGCTCTGTCTGTTTACCTCTCAGGTGATTTAGCTTCTTTGCTTGTCCTGGTCACCAATATAGAAAGTGATGGGAAATCAACATTTTTTAAGAGGACACCAAAACAAGTAGAGAGGATTACCCTTATTTTTTTTCTAAGGCATCTGTTCTGGTGACACCCGTCTAAGAGGGGATTTAACCCCAGTTTGTACATATTTCTTTCAGTTCTTGTTACATTTCTGTGACACATCAAAGCAGTAGTAAACCCAGGATCAAAATGTTTTGTATTGCAGCTTACCAATTCTTAGATGTAATAGCTGCATTTGTTTTCTTTTTTAGGCTTTTTTTCTATCTCACCTGGTGATCCTGCCAATAAATCTGTTTTTCAGAACAACAAGCTGTACCACAAATTGAGACAAACCATTCAACAATAACAGAGGTACCGTATTTATCGGCGTATAACACGCACTTTTTTCCCCTTAAAATCAGGGGGAAAATCGTGGGTGCGTGTTATACGCCGATCCCCGCAGATTTTTTTTTGAGGGGAGCCGATATACCGAAAGCCGCATGTATTTTCGGCTAGTATCGGCTCCTCTCGCAGTCCCGCCCACCTCCACTGATTGCGAGAGGAGCCGAGCGCCGACAACATAAAGAAATCCGAGTTCGGCTATTTTCGGCTCCTCTCGCAGTCCCGCCCCTGACTTCGAGCAGAGCCGAGACTAGCCGAACTCGGATTTCTGTATGTTGTCGGCGCTCGGCTCCTCTCGCAATCAGTGGAGGTGGGCGGGACTGCGAGAGGAGCCGGCCCGAGACTAGCCGAAAATACACGCGGCTTTCGGTATGTTGTCACGCGGCGCTCGTCCTCTCCACTCGGCGCCAATTTTAAATCAAGGCTGCACTAGGCAAGGCTGCAAAGGCACTGGCCAAGGCTGCACTGGGCAAAACTGCAAAGGCACTGGGCAAGGCTGCACTGGGCAAGGCTGCAAAGGCACTGGGCAAGGCTGAACTGGGCAAGGCTGCAAAGGCACTGGGCAAGGCTGCAAAGGCACTGGGCAAGGCTGCAAAGGCACTGGGCAAGGCTGCAAAGGCACTGGGCAAGGCTGCAAAGGCACTGGGCAAAGCTGCAATGATAGACAAGGCTGCAATGATGGACAAGGCTGCAATGATGGACAAGGCTGCAATGATGGACAAGGCTGCAATGATGGACAAGGCTGCAGATGGACACTGGACAAGGCTGCAATGATGGGCATTTAAATGCAAGTTTTTTTCCCTCCTAAACTTGGGGTGCGTGTTACACGCCGAGACTAGCCGAAAATACACGCGGCATTCGGTATGTTGTCAGGCGGCGCTCGTCCTCTCCACTCTGCGCCCATTTTAAATCAAGGCTGCACTGGGCAAGGCTGCACTGGGCAAGGCTGCACTGGGCAAGGCTGCAAAGGCACTGGGCAAGGCTGCACTGGGCAAGGCTGCAAAGGCACTGGGCAAGGATACACTGGGCAAGGCTGCAAAGGCACTGGGCAAGGCTGCACTGGGCAAGGCGGCAAAGGCACTGGGCAAGGCTGCACTGGGCAAGGCAGCAAAGACACTGGGCAAGGCTGCACTGGGCATGGCGGCAAAGGCACTGGGCAAGGCTGCACTGGGCAAAGCTGCAATGATGGACAAGGCTGCAGATGGACACTGGACAATGCTGCAATGATGGGCATTTAAATGTAAGTTTTTTTTCCTTAAACTTCCCTCCTAAAAGTTTTTTTCCTTAATATTCCCTCCTAAACTTGGGGTGCGTGTTATACGCCGATAAATACGGTACTTACAGAGATCAGCTTTTATTTATAAAACCTATAAGAAAAATTGCTTATAAAGTATTACCTGAAGTTTGGCTTCAATATGTTAGTATATTTAAATCTGCTAGTGCATCTAGCACTGCCCTCCCTCCAGTATGATAATGTTTCTGTCTAAAGGTGTCCCTGTTGCTCCTGAATCCAGAGTGTAGGAACTTTAATACGGAGATGTGTTACTGGCCAGATCATCGGGTGAAAACAAAAACATAAAAAAGGAAAGTAATGAAGAGAACTAGATGAACTTGTGTCTTTTCTCAACCAGACTAAATATGTAAAGCAACCACCACAGATAATGGGTGGTAAGCTGCAATATATCCCATTCTTAGTTTTGGGTTTAATACAATTTTACCGTATTTATCGGCGTATAACACGCACCCCAAGTTTAGGAGGGCATTTTAAGGAAAAAAAGTTTTAGGAGGGAAGTTTAGGGAAAAAAAAACAACTTACATTTAAGCGTCATTTGCAGCTTGCCCAGCGTCACTGTAGCTTGCCCAGCGTCACTGTAGCTTGCCCAGCGTCATTTGCAGCCTTGCCCAGCGTCATTTGCAGCCTTGCCCAGCGTCATTTGCAGCCTTGCCCAGCGTCATTTGCAGCCTTGCCCAGCGTCATTTGCAGCCTTGCCCAGCGTCATTTGCAGCCTTGCCCAGCGTCATTTGCAGCCTTGCCCAGCGTCATTTGCAGCCTTGCCCAGCGTCATTTGCAGCCTTGCGCAGCGTCATTGCAGCCTTGCCCAGCGTCATTTGCAGCCTTGCCCAGCGTCATTGCAGCCTTGCCCAGCGTCATTGCAGCCTTGCCCAGCGTCATTGCAGCCTTGCCCAGCGTCATTGCAGCCTTGCCCAGTGCCATTGTAGCTTGCCAGCGTCATTTTCAGTTTTTTGCGGGTTTAAATTTCCCGCCGCCGAGACGCTGTCACGTGCGCCGCCGAAAGAACCCGAAGCACGGCCGAAAAAGACCGAAGCGCCCCCGGAAAAAGCCGAGCCGACTCGGACGGCTAAGCTGTTTCCGGAGCGAGCGCAGGGAGGCGGGACTACGAGCAGAGCAGAGTCTGCTCGGCTTTTTCCGGGGGCACTTCGTTCTTTTTCGGCCGCGCTTCGGGTTTTTTCGGCAGCGCTCGCTATTTTTCAGCGGCGCTTGCCATTTCTGTCCTTTTTTTGGGGGGTATCGGCGTATAACACGCACCCACGACTTTCCCCCGATTTTAAGGGGGAAAAGGTGCGTGTTATACGCCGATAAATACGGTAATTATAAAAAAAGGTTTTGGCTAAATACACACTTTCAATAAGGGTGAAGACAAATCTGAAATATTTAAATACTCAAAGTGGAATCCATGTGTAGTGTAATGTAGTTTAGTGTAGTCCATTCTAACACTTAAATTCTCCCCTGCAATCATTAGTGTGAGCCAAGTTCAGCCTTATGCCTCAAAATGAAAAAATCCAAGTTTTTCTACCTTTATTTTGCAGTATCCAGTGCTGTCACATGACTTCAATTCTACTTCCTTTTGAGACTAAAAGCAGCCAGTGGTGTGGTTACTGAAAGCTAGTGACATCACTTCCTGGGAGGGACACTGTTCCTGTGTAGCCAGTGGGCATATACAGGATGGGAGGATCTGATCATAGGTTCCCGTCCAGTGTTCTCCCAGTGTTCTCTCATCAGTGAGGATGCATTGTACATCCTAATTCATGAGAAAATGAGGCAATAAAAAGCCCCATCCACACAGGGGATTGGGGGTAGGAGGTGCAGGGCACATATACAGTATACTGTAGCTGTGCTGGGCTTTGAGTGAAGGCTAAACACGGTAGAAGGGAGCTGGACATGGGGGGGGGGGGGGGGACTGTCAGTGTAGTTGGAAGTGCTCGGGGGTCTCAGCTCACAGTCTACAATGATCATAGTACAGGCAACCACACTAAGGCTCAGTTTCCACTTGTGTGACTTGTCACGCTACTTTGGACACAAAGTTGCATTATAAGTTACAGCCCAATGATTTATATGGCACCCGTTCCCATCTATGCGACTTTGAAAGGGTACCTGCACTGCTTTGATGCGACTTTGATCCAGAGAGTGTAAAGTTGGATCAAAGCTGCACTCAGTCACATCAAAGTTGCACTCTAAATTGTGAAAATGTGGGGTCGCAATAGTGGAAACGTGACTTGTCATGTGACAATGTGTCCAAAGTCGCATGACAAGTCACAGTCTATTGATTTCAATGGCACCCATTCCCATCTTTGTGACTTTAAAAATCAGCGACTTTGAAAAGGTACCTGCAATGCTTTGGTGTGACTTTTGATGCAGCTTGGATCCAGAGAGTGTAAAGTTGAATCAAAGTCACATCGAAGTCGCACTCTAAATCATGCAACTTTGGGGTCGCAATAGTGGAAATGTGACTTATGCGACTGTGTTCAAAGTCGCATGACAAGTCACAGCCCATTGATTTCAATGGCACCCATTCCCATCTATGTGACTTTGAAAATCAGCGACTTTGAAAGGGTAACTACAATGCTTTGATGCGACTTTGATACAGAGAGTGTAAAGTTGGATCAAAGCTGCACTCAAAGTTGCATCAAAGTTACACTCCAAAGTCGGCTACGTTTCCACTAGTGCGACTCCAAAACTGCGATTTAGAGTGTGACTAAGTGCACCTTTGATCCAAATTTACACTCTCTGGATCAAAGTCACATCAAAGTAGTGCAGGCACATTTTCTAAGTCGCTGATTTTCAAAGGTGTGTCCAAAACCGCATGACAAGTCGCACTAGTGGAAACAGAGCCTTAAACTCATTCACACCATGCACACAGTGCCATCGCAGTGTCATGCAGAAACAACCACATGGTTGTACACTAGAGGTCGACCGATATGGGTTTTTTTCTGTCCGATGCCGATATTTAGAAATAGCGGCGGCCGATGGCCACTGGGGCATTTTTCAGGCGCTTTTGGGCTAAAAATAGCGCCTGTAAAGTGCCTGCAAAACGGCTTCCCTGCAGTCTCAGTGTGAAAGCACTCGGGCTTTCACACTAAGGCTGGTTAAAAAAAAGTCCTGCAAGCAGCATCTTTGGAACGATGTATACCGCTCCTACGCCACTCCTGCACATTGAAATGAATGTGCACCACTGCCGAAGCGCCTGCAATAAGATTTTAAATGCACTTCACGGGCGCATTTAACCCCTTCCTTGGCCGCTAGCTGGGTTATAAGCGCCCTGCTAGCGGCTGAATAGCGCCGCTAAAATGACGGTAAATCGCCACTAAAACTATCAGTGTTCCCGTCAATGCCTGCCCGCTCCAGTGTGTAAGCAGTCTTAAGTAATAAGTGATACAGAAAATTTCGTACATTTTATTAAACAAAACAAACCTCCAATCAGTTCACTAGTATGTATAATTTAGATTAAAAAAAAACTATCTTAAAGCGGAGCTCCACCCTAAAGTGGAACTTCCGCTTATCGGATTCCTCCCCCCCTCCGGTGTCACAATTGGCACCTTTCGGGGGGGAGGGGGGACAGGATACCTGTCAAAGACAGGTATCCTTTCCCACTTCCGGAAGTACGTTGCGATCGCGCCGTGACGTCACCGCGGGGCTCCCTCCTCCTCCTCCTCCTCCCTCGGCCGCCGGGCTAATAGGAGAGAGGAGCGGAGCCTCGCGCATGCGCAGTAGGGTTCCCGGCGTGAAGCTGAAAGGCTACACTGCTGGGTTCCCTTACCCGCAATGGCGGCGGCAGCAGCACGCGACAGCTGATGGAGACATCAGCTGCGGTGCCGACATCGAGGGACAGCAGGACAGGTAAGTGTCCATTTATTAAAAGCCAGCAGCTGCAGTATGTGTAGCGGCTGGCTTTTCATTTTTTTTTTCCCCCGGAACAACCCTTTAAATATTAAATACACAAAAACATGTAATCAAAACTTTGATTGAAAAAATGGGCTAACTTTACTGTTTTTTAAAATCATTTGTGTATGTTTTCCAAAACATTGCGTTTGAAAGACCGCTGCGCAAATACCATGTGACATAAAATATTGCAACAACCGCTATTTTATTCCCTAGTGTCTCTGCTAAAAAAATATATATAATTTTTTGGGGGTTCTAAGTGATTTTCTAGCAGAAAATACAGGATTTTTTACTTGTAAGCAACAAGTGTCAGAAAAGATTTAGTCTTTAAATGGTTAAACTGAGAACTCCTTCACACAGTGTTCAGTCTATATTGATAAGAAGAAACATTGTATCTTTTTAGACTTTTCTTGGCAGAATGCCTAGAGAGGAGAAGTCGCTCCAGGGGAAGACTCGGGCAACTTGCATTGAGTTCTATTACAGAAGTCATTTGCAAGTCGCGGCTGAAGTTATAATCGGCCTTTTTTATCAGCACAATAGGCCGATGCCCATTAAATAAAAAACGCCAAATATCGGCCGACCTCTATTGTACACTGTAGAAAATCTGCAGCATGTTGCATTGTAATCTATCTTACAGTTTCTAACAAACATAACATACCTCCAAAGCCTTTGGGTGGGATTCCCCTTTAAGTCACATATCAGAAAGACCAAAAAACATATACATTTTATTTATTAATAAATAACATTGCACCAACTTCAATTAGAAAGTGATAACAAATCTCTCCTAAGTGAGGAGAAACCCCTCTATTTCTGTATTCAGATGGCAGTTGCAAAATGTAGTATTTTCTATCATGGTTTGTTCCAGTGACAAAGACATTTCTCTCTGCACTGGGAACACAGACAGCAATAAAACCTAATGGTGTGTCAACATTTTATTTATCATTCATAAAAAAAATGTAAAGCAAAAAAAACTAGGAACACTCTCTCTCCCACTACCTTTTAACCCCACTCCTAAATAATTGCTAGGTAATAAAAAAAAAAAAATTAAATAATAATAATAAAAGTGACCTAAATTTGACATGGTCACAGGACACACTCACAGGACACACTGGTTTCATGGACACTTTGCACTGGCTGTCTAGTGGCAGGCACCTTTTCATTTTCCTGAAATCTTTAGCATTGTAATGACATCACAGCATAGGCAGCAATACATCAGAGTGCCAAACAGGCTGAAGCAACGATCATTGCTCTACACTCCTGGAGAATGCACTAGAATGGGACACATGACTCTCGACAATGAATGAATGGGTGGGAAAGGGTACAACATTTGCCCAGAGATGGGCTATAATTTGGCAGTTATTTTTTTTTTTACAGACTTAATTTTGGTGTTATTTACTGTGCCTACTGTGACATCTTGCACAGATATGCAGAGATGTTTAAACACATGATATTAAAAGGGAAAACTAAGGAGGGACAAAGTGTTTCCAAAATCGCAAATTCTTGAGATAGCTAAAGTGGTAATTGTGACAGAAGTCACTTTGGGTGGGGGGCTTGTGGAACTCAGCTTACCTAGGAGAACTCGGGAAACTTCTTGTCCACCTCCCCCCAATGTGTAAATTACCCTGTGTCCATTAGGGGCACAGGGTGACCGAGAACCCAGTCTGATCTGTGCTAGTCGGACTTGCTGTACAGACACACTGGAATGTTGTATATATTGTGTGTTGTCTCATGCTGTTGTGAACTATTTGCTAGGATCGTTTGGGGTGTGGTTGTGTCCCATTGTTCTATTGTGTCTGTCTGCCTTAGGTGTATTACAGGATGTTTGTATTTGTGTTCCTGGCAGGTAAACCGGGGGGCAGGGCAGAGAAAGGAGGGGGAATTCCTTCAACAGCCCTCCCTGTTGATAAGGTGTTTTATTGTTCAAATGTTTCAATGCCACTGTGTTCCTTATTGCCTATTGGACAGTTCACCCCGCCCTGAATCCAAGGGAGGGGGGATTGTCCCTGAGTTGTATATCTGTTGGTACATGGGGTTGAATAAAGTACATGCAAACAAACGTGTGTGTGTGTGTGTGTGTCTGTGTGTGTGTGTGTGTGTGTGTGTGTGTGTGTGTGTGTGTGTGTGTGTGTGTGTGTGTGTGTGTGTGTGTGTGTGTGTGTGTGTGTGTGTGTGTGTGTGTGTGTCCGACTTACGAGCATTTCCGAATTACAAACAGGAGGACAGTCCCTAACGTGTTCGTAACCCGGGGACCCCCTGTATTGTTGTTATTATCATTAATAAACAATTTTTTTATACCTATGTGCTTCATTTAAAGTTACACCGCCCCCTTTCCCCATTCCAACTTAACCACTTCCCTACCCGCGTATAGTCATATGACGCCCACAAGCTGGATCTCCCATCCTGGGTGGGCGTCATAGGACGTCCTCCCATTCCCGGCCGCCTGGGGGGGGCGCGCGCGCGCGCGGCGTCGCTCGGGACCCGGTGCGAGTGCCTGGCGGCCGGGATGTCCGCCGGGCACCCGCGATTGCCCGTTAAAACAACGGGACCGTGCGGGACCGTGGAGCTGTGTGTGTAAACACACAGCTCCACGTCCTGTCAGCGAAGAGGAGACCGATCATGTGATCCCAGTACGGAGGAACACATGATCGGTCTCCTCCCCTTGAGTCCCCTCCCCCCACAGTTAGAATCACTCCTATAGGGAACACATTAACCCCTGCAGCGCCCCTAGTGTTAACCCCTTCCCTGCCAGTCACATTTACACAGTAATCAATGCAATTTTATAGCAACGATTGCTGTGTAAATGTGAATGGTTCCAAAAATGTGTCAAAAGTGTCCGAAGTGTCCGCCGCAATGTCGCAGTCACGAAAAAAAAAATCGCAGATCACCGCCATTACTAGTAAAAAAATAAAAAAAATGCAATAAATCTTTCCTCTATTTTGTAGACGCTATAACTTTTGCGCAAACCGATCAATATACGCTTATTGCGATTTTTTTTACCAAAAATATGTAGAAGAATACGTACCGGCCTAAACTGAGTAAAAAAAATGTTTTTTTAAAAAAAAAATGGTATATTTATTATAGCAAAAAGTAAAAAATAGTGTTTTTTGTCAAAATTGTCGCTCTTCTTTTGTTTATAGCGCAAAAAATAAAAACCGCAGGGGCGATCAAATACCACCAAAAGAAAGCTCTATTTGTGGGAAAAAAAGGACGTCAATTTTGTTTGGGTGTAACGTCGCACGACCGCGCAAATGTTAGTTAAAGCGACGCAGTGCCGAATCGCAAAAAGTGCTCTGGTAAGGGTGTAAAATGGCCCGGTGCTGAAGTGGTTAAACACATATTTCATGCATATTACTGTGACATTCCTTAGCTATACAAAATTACCAAGAAAGCTTGGAAGTTTACAGCCTTATAAAAATGAATGAAGGCTTACACTTTGGAAAGCTTTGCATTTCTATCCCAATCCCTGACATGATCCATATATTACACTTTCAGAGAAATAATGTACCATCTTCATTCAACCTCAGGGCAGCAACTTCTACATCTTCTGGCTAGCAAACCTGGAATTATATTTCAGTCTATTCCGTAGAAATCTAATTTTAATCTATGATGAGATCCATACAATTTAAGAAAGTGTACACAAAAAGCTATAGTAAAGCACATTACAAACAGGAATAAGGAAATTGTTTTGTGTGAGAAGCCATCTTATGTGACACTTTTCATAAATCTTTTATTTAAATGGAAAGGCAGCAAGAAAAATACACAGACTTGATGGATGGCAAAACAAGGTTCAAGTCACTATGGGAAATCTGTTACATTTTGTGGATTTAGGATGCGGCCATTTTAGCGAGTCGAGCGTCACAACGCTGGTTTTGCTTGCAGTGTAAAAAGATAAAATAAGAACAAAAATAAGACAACCAGTGTTTTACTATGCTCAAGAAAAAGAACTGCAAAGCAGGACACACTGTATACCCCAAGCTTGGCTCAAAGAGGAGAACAGAAGCTCATTTGCAGGATGGCCAGTAGCAATTGACATATCAGTTAAAAGAACACTAGCCATTTTTTTTAAATAAAGCATTGTCATTTTGGGGGGACACAGACATGAGATCACTGCTCAATCTCGGGTTAGCGTAACCACTATCTAAATCCAAGAAAAAAAAAACTACTTAATTTTAATCCAGTTTACTTGGCCTTACATGTGGTGACTGCATTAGACTCAATGATATTGAAACTGGGGCTCTGTGAGGGCCAAACCATCACTTCCAGGACCCCTTGCTCTTCTGTACGCTGAAGATAGTTCTTCATGACATTGGCTGTATGTTTGAGGTTGTTGTCCTGCTGCAAAATAAATTTGGGGCCACTCACATGCCTACCTGATGGTATGGTATGATGGATAAGTATTGGTCTGTATTTCTCAGCATTGAGGACACCATTGATCAGGCAATGTTGAGGATCGTAGACGCAGTAGATGGCCAAGGAAACTTTAAGCGAAGTTCCACCCAAAAATGGAAATTCCACTAAAACTCATTTGGCTCCTCCCCCCCCCCCTCTGGTGCCACGTTTAGCACCTTTTGGGGGGGGATCGAATACCTGTCTCCACTTCCAGGAATCCGTCCGCAGAGAATTACGTCAGCGGCTCGCTTCCCTCCTCCCTCCCCCGCTGCCGAGCCAGGAGGAGAGTGCAGGGGTGCCTCGCACATGCACATTAGGGCCCCGGCGTGAATCCGTAATGCTGCATTGCCAGGCTCCCTTATTGGCAATGGTGGCAGCAGCACCCGACAGCTGATGGAAACATCAGCTACGGTGCCGACATCGCTGGACTCCAAGACAGGCAAGTGTCCTATTATTATTATTATTAAGGTTAAATCGCTTCTCTTCTAATTTTAGTGAATGACCATGTCTTTTTAAAGTCCCTTTCACTGAAAAGTTTTTTTTCCCTATGCTAGGGTCACCAGTACGGTATTTGTACATTGATATCATATATCCCCTCTCAAGCGTCTCCTCTCTCCAGAGAGAATAAGTTCAATGCTTGTAGTCTTTCCCCATAGCTGAGATCCTCCAGTCCCTTTATTAGCATTGTTGCCCTTCTCTGGACCCTTTCCAGTTCCAGCACATCCCTCCTGAGGACTGGTGCCCAGAAATGGACGGCATACTCCAGGTGCAGCCAGACCAGAGTCTTGTAGAGTGGGAGAATTATCGTTTTATCTCTGGAGTTAATCCCCTTTTTAATGAATGCCAATATTCTGTTGGCTTTGCTTGCAGCAGCTTGGCATTGCATGCCATTGCTGAGCCTGTCATCTACTAGGACCCCCAGGTCCTTTTCCATCCTAGATTCCCCCAGAGGTTCTCCCCCTAGCGCGAGTAAATTGCATTCATATTTTTGGCACCCAAATGCATTACTTTACATTTTTCAACATTAAACATCATTTGCCATGTAGTTGCCCGCCCCATTCATTTGTTTAGGTCTTCTTGTAAGGTTTCCACATCCTGCGTAGAAGTTATTGCCCTGTTTAACTTTGTATAGTCCGCAAATACTGAGATTGAGCTGTTTATCTCATCCTCCAGATCGTTTATGAATAAATTAAACAGGATTGGTCCTAGGACAGAACCCTGGGGGACCCCACTTTCCACACCAGACCATTTTGAGTACGCCCCATTTATCACCACCCTTTGGACTAGCCCCTGTAGCCAGTTTTCAATCCAGGTACTCACCCTATGGTCCATGCCGACAGACCTTAAGTTTGTAGAGCAAACGCTTGTGGGGAACTGTATCAAATGCCTTTGCAAAATCTAGATACACCACATTCACAGCCCTTCCTTATCTAGATAGCAGCTCACCTCCTCATAGAAGGTTAATAGATTGGTCTGGCAAGAACGATTCTTCATGAATCCATGCTGATTACTGCTAAATGATACCATTTTCATTACTGAAATCTTGTATATAGTCCTTTATCATCCCTCCAATAGCTTGTATAGCATTGATGTTAGGGTAACTGGCCTTTAGTTCCCAGGGATATATCTCTTCCCTTTTCTAAATATTGGTGCCATGTTGGCTTTTCTCTAATCAGCTGGTACCATCCCAGTCAGTAAACTGTCCACAAAAATTAGGAACAATGGTCCGGCTATCATTTGACTAAGTTCCTTAAGGAACTTCGGGTGCAAGCCATCTGGTCCTGGTGACTTATTTATGTTAAGTTTTTCAAGTCTATTTCCAATTCTGTCCTCTGTTAACCATGCAAGTGCTTCCTGTGACATGCTGTGAAAATGAATATTACCATACTAGTTACAGTATCCCCCCGTTTCTTTTGTGGAGTCTGAGGAAAAGAATATATTCAAAACCTTTGCTATCTTTCCATCTTTTGTAAACAGATTCCCTTAATCATCCCCTTTAGGGCCAATATGTTCTGCCCTCCCTATTTATATACTTAAAGAATTTCTTGGATTTTTTTTTTTACTCTCCTCCGCTATGTGCCTTTCGTGTTCTATCTTAACCACCCTGATTGCACCCTTACATTTGTTATTGCATTCTTTGTAAAGTTGTAATGCTGACACTTGTATTTTTTGATGGCCTTTTCCTTTGCTTTTAAATGCATTTTTACGTTGGAGTTGAGCCACCCAGGATTTTTTTTAGCTCTTTTAAATTTATTTACCATTGGAATGTATTGGCCAATATCTTTATTTAGTATGCTCTTAAAGCACTCCAATTTTTTCTCCATGTTCTTTGTTCCTAGGATTTTATCCCATTTAATATCTTCGAGCAAAGAGCACAGTTTAGGGAAGTTGGCTCTTTTGAAATTCAGAGTCTTTGTATTACCCTTGTGCTTCCTATTTCTGCGATTTATACTGAAAATAATTGACCTGTGGTCGCTGTTCCTAAGTTGTCTCGCATTTCCACATCAGGTCTGTATGGTTAGTAATCAGTAGGTGTAGTAACACATTGTTTCTTGTTGGTGCATTCACCATCTGACTCATGAAATGGTCCTGCAAGATATTTAGGAAATGACGAGCCTTAGACGAATGTGCAGTTCCTTCCGCCCAGTATATATCTGGATAATTAAAATCCCCCATTATATTGACACTTCCTATCCTTGCCACCATTCCAAGCTGTGCTAGAAGGTCTACCTCCCCTCCCCCTCTCCCTACCTCCACAGAAAATTTGTGGTTAGCTCTCCAAGATTTTTGGAACAATCTACCTGCCAAGATCCTTCAAAAACTGTGTGCAAGTGTACCTAGAATAATTGATGCTGTTTTGAAAGCAAAGGGTGGTCACACCAAATATTGATTTGGATTTTCTACTGTTCATTTACTTTCTATTTTGTTAAATGATTAAATGATTAAATTGGTTTCTAAATAAAAGTGGAGCTCCACCCAAAAGGGGAAGCTTTGCTCATCTGCCTCCCCCCTCCCTCCAGTGCCACGTGTCTCATCTTTCGGGGGGAGGGGAATGGGTACCTTGTTTTGACCGGTACCCATCCCCAATTCCGGGAGACTTTGCTGCGATGAGATGCTCTGGAAGTTTCAGCCCCCACCTTATTCCCCTGCGCCATTCACAAAGAGCAGTGCGCTTCATGCATGCACAGTAGGAAAACAGCTGTGAAGCTGCAAGGCTCCTCTCTTGGTTAACCTTACAGCCAAAAACTTTTGCACAGTACAGTTTATTGCTGGTTTCTTAACCACTTCGCATCCGGCCGTAGCCGAATGACGGCCACAGCGCGGATGCCAAATCCCGGGAGGCCGTCATATGACGGCCTCCCCTTTCCTCGTTCCCTGTGCGCGCTCACGAGCGCGCAGCAGGGAAATTCTGTGTTGGCCGTGTCCCTCGGACACGGCCAATCACAGATCGCTGTAAACGGCCAATAACAGCGGCCGTTTACAGTGCGATCGCCCTGGCCAATGAGAGATGATCTCATATGTAAACATATGAGATCATCTCTCAGCGCCGCTCCTCCTCCTCACACAGAGACAGCGTGTGAGGAGGGGGAGATGAACGGCTGCAGCGCCGTAAGTTTTTTTTAAAAAAAATAAATAAATAAAGTGACATCCCCAGTGCCATCCCCAGTGCCATCTGCCAGATCCATCCCCAGTGCCATCTGCCAGATCCATCCCCAGTGCCATCTGCCAGTGCCATCCCCAGTGCCATCTGCCAGTGCCATCCCCAGTGCCATCTGCCAGTGCCATCCCCAGTGCCATCTGCCAGTGCCATCCCCAGTGCCATCTGCCAGATCCATCCCCAGTGCCATCCCCAGTGCCATCTGCCAGTGCCATCCCCAGTGCCATCTCCCAGATCCATCCATCCCCAGTGCCATCCCCAGTGCCATCTGCCAGTGCCATCCCCAGTGCCATCTGCCAGTGCCATCTGTCATCAGTGCCATCTGTCATCAGTGCCACATATAGTGCCATCTGTCATCAGTGCCACCTGTCAGTGTCACGTGCCATCTGTTATCAGTGTCACCTGTCATCAATGCCACGTATCAGTGCCATCTGTCATCAGTGTCATCAGTGCCACGTATTAGTGCCGTCTGTCATCAGTGCCACGTATTAGTGCCATCTCGCATCAGTGCCACGTATTAGTGCCATCTCGCATCAGTGCCACATATTAGTGCCACGTGATATCAGTGCCATGTATGAGTGCCATCTCTCATCAGTGCCACATATTAGTGCCATCTGTCATCAGTGTCACGTGTCATCAGTGCCCCGTATTAGTACCATCTGTCATCAGTGCCACGTCAGTGTCACGTGTCATCAGTGCCACGTCAGTGTCACGTCAGTGTCACGTCAGTGCCACGTCAGTGTCACGTGTCATTGTCCTGGTGCTCCAGGGCCTTCAAAAGTGTAATAGGTAGTCAACAATTTAGATGTGTAATTTATGCTCCCAGAACACGTGATGGCGCTCCCTGCATGTTGGGCCTCTCTATGTGGCCAGGCTGTGGAAAAGTCCCACATATGTGGTATCGTAATAATCAGGAGGAGTAGCAGAATTTATTTTGGGGTGTCATTTGTGGTATACACATGCCATGTGAGAGAAATAACCTATTACAATGACAATTTTGTAGAAAAAAAATAAAAAATAAAAAAATAATTCATTTTGCAAAGAATTGTGGGAAAAAATGACAACATCAAAAAGCTCACCACGCCTCTTACTAAATACCTTGGAATGTCTACTTTCAAAAAAGGGGTCATTTGGGGGGTATTTTGTACTTTCCTGGCTTGTTCGGGTCACAAGAAATGAGATAGGCCACCAGTACATCAGATGTGATCAATTTTGTATGATTCGCACCACAGCTTGTAGAGTCTGTAACTTTCACAAAGGCCAAATAATATCCGCTAATTTGGGTTATTTTTACCAAAGATATGTGGCAGTATAAATTGTGGCCAAAATTTATGAAGAAAAATTAATAATTTGCTAAATTTTATCACAGAAACAAAGAAAAATGCGTTTTTTTTTTCAAAATTTTCGGTCTTTTTTCAATTATAGCGCAAAAAATAAAAAACCCAGAGGTGATCAAATACCACCAAAAGAAAGCTCTATTTGTGGGAAAAAAAGGACAAAAAATTCATTTGGGTACAGTGTTGCATGACTGAGTAATTGTCAGTCAAAGCGTGAGAGCACCGAAAGCTGAAAATTGGTCTGGATGGGAGGGGGGTGTTGGTGCCTGGTAGGCAAGTGGTTAATTGACAT
>CM053026.1:112979391-113018623 GCA_028564925.1 Lithobates sylvaticus
ACATAGGCTTCTAAATGTTGTGCATAAAATGCCAGGACAGTTCAAACCCCCCCCAAAATGACCCCATTTTGGAAAGTAGACACCCCAAGCTATTTGATGAGAGCAATGTTGAGCCAGTTAAATATTTTTTTTTTTTGTCCAAGAGATTGAATAATGAAAAAAAAAAAAAAAATATATATATTTTTTTTACAAAAAGTTGTCACTAAATGATATATTGCTCAAACATGTCATGGGCATATGTGGAAATACACCCCAAAATACATTCTGTTGCTTCTCATGAGTACGGGGATACCACATGTGTGGACTTTTTGGGAGCCTAGCTGCGTACGGAACCCCAAAAACCAATCACCGCCTTCAGGCTTTCTAAGGGTGTAATTTTTTTTATTTCACTTCTCACTGCCAATCACAGTTTCGGAGGCCATGGAATGCCCAGATGGCATAAAACCCCCCAAAATGACCCCATTTTGGATAGTAGACACCCCAAGCTATTTGATGAGAGGTATGGTGAGTATTTTGCAGATCTCGCTTTTTTGTCACAAAGTTTTGAAAATTGAAAAAAAAAGAAAAAAAAATTTTTTTTTCTTTACTTTCTTCATTTTCAAAAAAACAAATGAGAGCTGTAAAATAATCACCATGCCTCTCAACAAATTAGCTTGGGGTGTCTACTTTCCAAAATGGGTCATTTGGGGGGGGGTTTAGGGGGGGGTTTGTGCTATTTTGGCATTTTATGGCCTTCGAAACGGTGATAGGTAGTAGTCAGTGAGAGGAGTGGAAATCAAAAAATTTTGCAACCCTTTAGAAATCCTGATGGCGATGGAAGGCGGGGTTGCGTGTTGTTGTGGGTGCTTTGAGTAGTGTGCTTTTTGGGCGTTGCTGGTGGAGTGCGGTTGGGGGTTTGTCGCTTTGCTTGGGGTGGTTGGGGGTTGCCTTGGTGTTGGGTTTCGAGGGGCGGCCCCCCCGTACAGAGGGCTAGGCCTCCCACAATAAGTTCCCACACATGTGGTATCCCCATTACTCAGGAGAAAGCTGAAAGGGCAAAGGCAAGCAATAATGTATTTTGGGGGGTTTTTGCTTGCTTTGGTGCATGGGCAATTCATCATATAACATTTGGAGCACCTGTTGTGCTAGTGAGCAATATATCATTTTGTTGACAAACTTTTTTTGAATAAAAAATAATGATAAAAAAAAGATAAATCTATTTTTATTTTGTCTTCGCTTATTCAATCACTTTTTTCTTGCTTTTTTTTGCTCTTATTATTATTTTTATTAGCTGGGGTAGGGACTATAAAAAATAAAAAAAAATTCAATGGGCTTCAAAATTGCTATCGTCGCCAAATAGCGTGGGCGGTGTTGTGAGTGGTGTTGGTTTTTGTCTATTTCCAAACAAAGGGGGGTGGTTCATTTGGGGGGGTTTGTGGGGTTCGGGTGGGTTTTTTTGGGGTTTTTATACTTCTCTGCATTTTAGCACCTCAATGAATATGAAATATGGGGCAAGTCTATAAATTAAAAGCGGTGCAAATAGCTTGGGGTGTCTACTTTCCAAAATGGGGTCATTTGGGGGGGTTTTGTGCTATTTTGGCATTTTATGGCCTTCGAAACGGTGATAGGTAGTGAGGAGTGAAATCAAAAATTTGCACCCTTAGAAATCCTGAAGGCGGTGCTTGGTTTCGGGGCCCCGTACGCGGCTAGGCTCCCAAAAAGTCCCACACATGTGGTATCCCCATACTCAGGAGAAGCAGCAAAATGTATTTTGGGGTGCAATTCCACATATAACTATGGCATGTGTGAGCAATATATCATTTAGTGACAACTTTTTGAAAAAAAAAAAAAATCTTTTTTATTTTTGTCTTTATTCAATCACTTGGGACTAAAAAAAAAAATATTCAATGGGCTCAACATGCCTCTCAGCAAATAGCTTGGGGTGTCTACTTTCCAAAATGGGGTCATTTGGGGGGGTTTTGTACTTCTCTGCCATTTTAGCACCTCAAGAAATGAAATAGGCAGTCATAAATTAAAAGCGGTGTAAATTCCAGAAAATGTACTCTAGTTTGTAGACGCTATAACTTTTGCGCAAACCAATAAATATACGCTTATTGGCATTTTTTTTTTTACTAAAGACATGTGGCTGAATACATTTTGGCCCAAATGTTTGACTAAAATTGAGTTTATTAGATTTTTTTTATAACAAAAAGTAGAAAATCTCTTTTTTTTTTCAAAATTTTCGCTCTTTTTCCGTTTATATCGCAAAAAAATAAAAATCACAGAGGCAATCAAATACCATCAAAAGAAAGCTCTATTTGTGGGAAGAAAAGGACGCAAATTTCGTTTGGTTACAAAATTGCATGACCGCGCAATTACCATTTAAAGTAGTGCAGTGCGAAATTGAAAAAAGACCTCTGGTCCTTTGGCTGCCAAATGGTCCGGGGCTGAAGTGGTTAAAAAAAATAAATAAAGTGGAAACAATACTAGCACTGAAAGCCAAATAGCTTGGGGTGTCTACTTTCCAAAATGGGTCATTTGGGGGGGTTTTGTGCTATTTTGGCATTTTATGGCCTTCGAAACGGTGATAGGTAGTGAGGAGTGAAATCAAAAATTTGCACCCTTAGAAATCCTGAAGGCGGTGCTTGGGTTTCGGGGCCCCGTACGCGGCTAGGCTCCCAAAAAGTCCCACACATGTGGTATCCCCATACTCAGGAGAAGCAGCAAAATGTATTTTGGGGTGCAATTCCACATATAAACTATGGCATGTGTGAGCAATATATCATTTAGTGACAACTTTTTGAAAAAAAAAAAAAATCTTTTTTATTTTTGTCTTTATTCAATCACTTGGGACTAAAAAAAAAAAATATTCAATGGGCTCAACATGCCTCTCAGCAAATAGGTTGGGGTGTCTACTTTCCAAAATGGGGTCATTTGGGGGGGTTTTGTACTTCTCTGCCATTTTAGCACCTCAAGAAATGAAATAGGCAGTCATAAATTAAAAGCGGTGTAAATTCCAGAAAATGTACTCTAGTTTGTAGACGCTATAACTTTTGCGCAAACCAATAAATATACGCTTATTGGCATTTTTTTTACTAAAGACATGTGGCTGAATACATTTTGGCCCAAATGTTTGACTAAAATTGAGTTTATTAGATTTTTTTTATAACAAAAAGTAGAAAATCTCTTTTTTTTTCAAAATTTTCGCTCTTTTTCCGTTTATATCGCAAAAAATAAAAAAATCACAGAGGCAATCAAATACCATCAAAAGAAAGCTCTATTTGTGGGAAGAAAAGGACGCAAATTTCGTTTGGTTACAAAATTGCATGACCGCGCAATTACCATTTAAAGTAGTGCAGTGCGAAATTGAAAAAAGACCTCTGGTCCTTTGGCTGCCAAATGGTCCGGGGCTGAAGTGGTTAAAAAAAATAAATAAAGTGGAAACAATACTAGCACTGAAAGCCTTTGTAGAACTATTTTCCAGACTTTCTGCTATTATGTCTAATCATTAAGGCTCCCTGTACACTAGCAATTTTCAGAAGCTCAAAAAAAAGCTAGAAAAAAATGCTGGATGAAAAATGCTGATAATAGCATTTTTGTCCCAGCTTTTAGTAGCATTTTAGTAGCTTTAGGACCCCTTTCACACTGGAGGCGTTTTTAAGGTGCTTTAGCGCTAAAAATAGCACCTGTAAAGCGCCTGAAAAAAGCTTCATCTGCAATCCCAGTGTGCTGCGCTAGCAGAATGTCAAAAAAAGTTCTGCAAGCAGCTTCTTTGAGGTGCTTTAGGTGCAGTGTATAACTGCTTCTAAAGCGCCCCTGCCAATGGGCAGTGCCACCAAAGCGCCTCGGCAGCAGCGCTTTGCTGTTGCTTTTAACCCTTTATTCGGCCGCTAGCAGGGGTTAAAAATGCCCTACTATCATCTGAAAAGCGCCGCTAAAACTAGCAGCGCTTTACCACCGACGCCCGGGCGCTGGTAGTGTGAAAGGGCTTTTAGACGCATTTAGAAGCAGTTAGGAGCATTAGCATTTTTTTTTTAGTTTTTGCAGTACATGAAGAAGAAAAAAAAAAAAGCTCAAAAAAAGTGGTTATTAGTATTTTAATAGCTTTTAGAAGCAGTTAGGAGCATTCAGTGTTTTTTTTTCTGCTGGAAACACTTTCCAAGAAACTCTAAAAAAATACTTTTTTTTTCTGCTCCTAGAAGCTGAAGCTCAAAAATGCTAATAGCCTAAAGTAGTGTGCATTGACACATAGGATAACACCATTTAGCTTCTAGGAAAAGAAAAAAAAATGCTAGTGTGCACGGAGTCCTAATTTACAGCTATATAACTGTCAATAGTGTAACAAGGGAAGTAGCACTGTGCTGGTAGAAGACAACAAGTCTCCAGTGTAAATAGGAAAACGACTAAAGTTTTAATAATCTTTACCTAGAAAGGGTCCTGTAAAATCAAAGATGATCTGTCATCAAATCCATAATTCCCTAGGTATTTGTTATACTGCATTCATTTGGGTAATAGTCTGTGATCATTGTAAAAAAAAATTTGTGCAAAAAGCATCTATATTGCAATTTTATAATCACGCCATTATTAGATGTATAGTGGTTCAGAGTCCTCCAAGACAGAGATTAGAGCAGCGGCTTAACATTCAGATTTTCCAGTAAACTATTTTAAAATGTTGGCAACTATAAACTGTAAAAATCAATGTAGGGCCAATTAGAGATCTAAACACAAAAAGGGTTACATTTATGCAAACACCAACTGTTCTCACAGTCACTATAAGTGCAATGACAGATACTGGCACAATAAGCATGCTAGTGCTGCCCTCATCAGCTCACCCAAAGTAACACTATACACAATAAATATTCGCATATACAGTAAAATCCGTGACTAGTACTGTACAAATGATAAAAAAAACATTCTAATAAACTATCATATCTCTACACAGGAGTCATTTGTATGAAGCGGATATTTAACATCACTAACTACTACATTGTACAACAAATGTGACTCGTACTCCATTTCTACATAAGAGACGTGCGTCATTAAAGGTTGCAAAGGAGAATAATAAACCAGACAATATGGCTGTTAATAATGTGGCTAAATATTTGCATGAAATATAAATGTTACAACTATTCTGGGATTTATTTAATGAGAAAGGGATTTTAAAGCTGAATTACAGCAATTCAAACTCTTTGTAAAATGTGCAGGCATGTTATGTGTGAAATCCAATGAGGTGCATACCACTGCGTGGACTTATCTCTTTAGTACACATCGGAAAGTTTTATGGAGCCCCAGGAGTACAGCTATTGCTTAACCCCCAGGGCTCTGACAGGAGAGACGGTGCTCTTGCATACAACATCTCTGCACACTCCACCATCAAATGTTTATTTACAGGAGCCTTTGTATATCATGTGAATGAGTGCACATAGAGTGTATCCGGAAAGTATTTACAGCGCTTCACTTTTCACACATTTTTTTGTGTTACAGCCTTTCCCAAAATGGATTAAATTCATTATTTTTCTCCAAACCCTACAAAAAATACCCCATAATAACAACGTGAAAGAAGTTTGTTAGAAATCTTTGCAACTTTATTTGAAAATAAACTACGAAAAAAAATCAAATGTACATAAGTATTCACAGCCTTTGTCATGACACTTAAAATTGAGCTCAGAGACATCCTGTTTCCACTGATCATCCTTGAGATGTTTCTACAACTTGATTGGAGTCCACCTGTGGTAAATCCAGTGGATTGGACATGATTTGGAAAGGCACACATCTGTCTACATAAGGTCCCACAGTTAACAATGCGTGTCAGAGCACAAACCAAGCCATGAAGTCCAAGGAATTTCTGTAGACCTCCAAGACAGGCACATATCTCGGGAAGGGTACATAAAAATTTCTGAAGTATTGAAGGTCCCAATGAGCACAGTGGCCTCCATCATCCAAAAATGGAAGAAGTTTGGAACCACTAGGACTCTTCCTAGAGCGGCCGCCTGGTCAAACTGAGCGATCGGGGGAGAAGGGCTTTAGTCAGGCAGGAGTCCAAGAACCCAATGGTCACTTTGACAGAGCTCCAGCATTTCTAAGGTAGAGTGGCAAGACGAAAGCCACTCCTCAGTAAAAGGCACATGACAGCCTGCCTGGAGTTTGCCAAAAGGCACCTGGACTCTCAGACCACGAGAAACAAAATTCTCTGGTCTGACGAAATAAAGATTAAACTCTTTGGCTTGGATGGCAAGCGTCATGTCTGGAGGAAACCAGGCACCGCTCATCACCTGGCCAATACCATCACTACAATGGTAGCAGCATCATGCGGTGGGGATGTATTTCAGCGGCAGGAACTGGGAGACTAGTCAGGATCGAGGGAAAGATTAATACAGAAATGTACAGAGACATCCTTGTTGAAAACCTGCTCCAGAGTGTTCTGGACCTCAGACTGGGTAGAAGGTTCATTTTCCAACAGGACAATGTTGCCTTATGAGGAGTTTATAAATAATCTCCATTAGCAACTGGGAATATTTGTATATAAATATTCTTTAGGATAATAAACAAGGATTAGTGTGAATGAAATATTGTTGTTGGTAAGGGGTTAACCTAGCTAGCGGTACACATATGACAGGCTTTAGATTGAGAACCTAATTCATTTAACAGTTCCTTTTCACTTGCAGGAATGTTAGGTGTGCATCATGGGAGATGCTCTGCTATTTACCCGTCGTAAATTCAAATGCAAGGAAGAGCTACTATCTGAGTTAAATACTGTAGTGGAGACTTGACGGGACCAAATTCATTAGCTAGAGGCCTTGTAGTCCCCTGTGTTAGTCGACCCTTTACCACTTCAAAGGGTGTTTGATATGCTGATAATATTTCTTTAATCTGTTCAGGAATGGACAATTTGCCCCAGCTATGACCATGCATAGTTAAGTGCCCCATTCAATAGAAGGTGATGCCCTTCTCTTTAATTATTTTATATAGAGATATATATAGATATATATATATATATATATATATATATATATATATATATATATATATATATATATATATATATATGTGTGTGTGTGTGTGTCTGTGTAAATCCAGGAAATGAACAGGCAGCAGCTTCAGATGCCCACAGTTAAAATAGTTGCAGCCAGGCTCAGTGGAGGGAGATTTCTGCAGCATATTTGGCAACTACAGAATCACAGTATAAATAAAATAATATGCAAAGTGGTTGGAGGGAAGCTTCAGAATGGCAAATATGTTGTTATTACAAATAATGTGAGCAGACTGCAGTTCCTCTTTAAACATGGCTGCAGAGCTTGCTGGATAGGAAGTGGATGAGCACCTCAATTGACAGACTTCAATTGTTGCCTTCAATTGACCTTTAGTTAAGCATATAGCCAGACAAGTTAATGAAAACTGCTGAAAACCAGCAAGTGAGGACTACCATTAAAGATTAAACTTAAAACAAATCTGTCAATAAGATTAAAACACAAAACCATCCTCCTTCCCCGTGTGAGAAATACTTTAATGCCCAAACTTACTGTTAGCACTGCTTAGATGCCTGCTACTAAAACTTCTAAAGCTAGCCATACACAAATACACAACTGAAATTGAATCTGATTCCTGCTGAATTGGCCCAAAGTTGTGGGTGGCCCTGTTGGCACCACCCGGCTTCACAAAACTCAACTGAAAAACCATCGGAGCAATGTAGAAAAATTATCAGCCGAACAGCAACTGCATCCAATTAGATACAACGACTGTTCAGGTATGCAAGCAGCTCTAATGTGCTGAAGCTGCTTC
Source organism: Lithobates sylvaticus (assembly GCA_028564925.1). Classification (NCBI taxonomy): domain Eukaryota; kingdom Metazoa; phylum Chordata; class Amphibia; order Anura; family Ranidae; genus Lithobates; species Lithobates sylvaticus. The sequence continues at coordinate 112,987,150 of CM053026.1, forward strand.
ATTACAATAGACAAAAGCACTGTGCAGATCCATAGTGTGTTCAGCCAATAGGTATTGCTAGCTTAAAGTGACTGTAAAGGTTTAAATTGTATTTTCTTTTAAATCTGAGAAGGTCTTTAATGAAATATCAGGAAATCATACAATTCAAAAACAGTTCAGTCCACACTTAAAAGCGGACAATTTCAACAAATCTCTGGCTCAAATACACACTCAGAATATAATATGTATACATGAAATAGGAAGGAATACAAGTAACATGCCAAGCTCATATCGTCGCCAGAATGAAAAAAAACTGTGAATACGAGGGGCAGCCTCTTAACCCACACCGGTAAACCTGATTCATATCTACAGTAACCTGGGATACAATACTTCAGAGCGATAGTCTATCCAACACAAAGTCAACCAGGGCTAGACCTGGAAAAGCCAGCCTTCCCATACTTTCTCATACTTAGATGAGTTACCTCTGTGTTGGTATATCAGTTTATCATAGTGTAGTGTTGTACCCATAGGCTGGAGCCACATCTGTGGTGTAGGGGGAGTTTGGGAAGTCCAGTGTGGCAATGCTAATCTACGAGCCTGTAACAAAGCCCTAGAGGTTGCCTCTCTAAGGTACACATCCAATATAATTACAGTAAAAAGGTTATTGGAGATTTGGGACTGTCTATGGTACATACACAAAAGAGAATAATTCCATAAAGATATGGTAAAATTGTTTGTTTTATTGACATAAAGATAAAAAGAAAAGAAAAAAATACAATGTTAGACTCTATGTACATCAGTATATGAATCATAGGGTTCAGAGGTACTACATACAGTTCCTAATGGAACACCTATATTGCCATACATTCAAAATACACAGGTCATGATACTTGTCCAGTCGCTCGACATGTTTCGCCTATAGAGGCTTCATCAGGAGACAAGGATAAGATATGTTTACAGATGGACGAGGATTTTTTGGAAACTTTTTCGTATTCTATGGTATGTATACAAAACAATATATTGGTTAATATATATAAAAGACAATTGATAATCATTAAAGCGTTATATATGCTGCATAGGATGTGCGGTGACAGGAATGTCTAGTGAAGTCAATTTACATATACATGGTTCCCTACCTCCAATATCATAGGGGTCATGAGCATGGCCAGGCTTCTAGATAGAGGTGCCGATGGTTGCACTGGAGCACCCCCCAGAAAAGCGGGACCCGCGCAGGGACGTACCCAGCGACCACCACCAGAAATCGTGGCTGGGAAATTGTAGGGGGAGAGAGAAATCCTATTCCTTTTCCAATGAAATGTTTATAGGGCCTGTGGGGTACAAATGTACTTATTAACCACGATTGTATTCAGATAAGCCATAATCATGCGTACGGTAGGCAAGTAGTGTGACCATGCCCAGTGTCAATTGTCAGGCTTTACCTACCTCTACGAAAGCTTGTAAAAATCTGTATTGTAAGAGGCTCGGGTCGGTCAGCCCCCCAGACAGCAAAAACCGAATGGGGGAAAGCGAGCGGGAACTGCTGGATCAATTTCTGAAAAATAGCAAAGCAAAAGAAAAGAGACCCCAATAAAAAATGTATAGGAACCATATCCAGTACATTTCATGGATCCCCAAAAGATAGAGGGGTTATGATCCCCTACCTTATCATAAAGTATATATGGCGTCAGAGCGTATCATATTTGATGGCTGGTCAACCCATATACTGCCCCTCAGCAGGGGCTAGATAAGTCATCCGATGCCTATGAAAAAGACATTAAGGATAATTGTAATGGTTTCCTATAATTTACGGTGGGCAAAATGTCCACCAATCAAAAAGTTTAGTTGAGTCAATCTACCTGTTTGAGATCGTTCCCAGAGCGTCCCGAGCCTCACGTCCACCTCAGTCTGACACAGCGTCAGACTGGGTTTAAATAGTCTCCCCCCGTGGCGCCAAATGCGCACGGCGTGTGACGTCACGCCGCGCTGGCGTCACGCGGACGTAGCACGGAGATCAGACGGCGCCCATCCCAGACCAGGTGACCGGAGTGTTCTTGTGAGGAACTCCTTCCGGTACACAGTTCAAGTGGGACTGACCTGACATGCCCTGCTGACAGTAGCCAAGCTGTGCTGTCAGCTGATAGGGCATGACAGGGTCCCGTAGGTGGAGACCTCAAACTTGGTGGCCGGATCAGGGCTGGCGGCCGATCCCCGACTCGGAGGCGTGGCGGGCAGAAGACCACCCTAGGGTGGACATAACCAACCACGCCACGCCACCGGAACGGTCCATACAATTCCCCAAAACCCTGGGGCGATCGCCATACAGGGCATTCCCCATGCATTATCCCCCGGGGCCCGCGCCAGTGCAAGGTCCATCGGGACCGATATGAGCTTGTAGAGAAAGATGGAAATAAAAGAAAGAAAGTGACAAAGAAACAAGCAAAGAAATAGAAAAAGCAAAAGAATAACCAAAGGGCACCCTGCATACGCACATTCACCGCAGCATATAATCCTTATTATTTTTATTGTGGAATTATTATTAGACAAATAATTTTTCAGCTCAAAAAATGGACATATTTACAAGACAATAGACATATTGATTAGCACTTTCACCCCTACGTAAGGGGGGGCGAAATGTTACAAGAACAAGCACGTCTCAGCACACACAAATCGAGGCCAGATTCGGGCCCTATATGGCCCACGTATGAGGCCTAGCGGTGCTCAACTACTAGTGTGGATAGGGAGAGGGGGGCGGGAAGGGGAGGTGAGGGGGGGAAAAAGAAAGGGAGGGAGGGAAGGGATGGGGGAAGGGGAGGAAGGGGATTGGGGAAGTGAGAAGAGAAAGGGAGGGAAGAAGGGAAGGAGGAACTCTTTGTTGATGAGAAAGGAACATTGTGCTCTACTCTTTATAGAAAAGCCTCAGCAGGCAACAGTATGCTGCATGCCAGCAGCTCCCACCCTGAGAAATTAATCAAAAGCATCCCTTATAGCCAATTTCTAAGGATAAAGCGAAATTGCACGCACCTCGATGACTTTCAACGAGAGGCGAATCTTTTGCGCGAACGCCTCCTACTGCGAGGATACAGTAAAACATGCCTCAGGAAAGCCTATAATCAGGTAGTGGATATGAATAGACAACTCTTACTATACAAACCTAGACGGGCCAAGACCCAGAGAGCACAAGAGTAGTTACTAAATACAAACCGACAACATAAAAAGGTACGCAACATATATAAAAAATTTTGGTATTTATTGTCCACTGATGAAAAAATATCCAAGTATATTAAACCATACCCAGAGATTACATACAAAAGATCACGTTCATTACGTGACACCTTGGTAAGCAGTCATTATTCGAGTGATCAGAACGATAAAAAACAAGCTCCAGGTACATACAAATGCGGCAAATGTAAATTCTGCCGCTTCATCTTGGAGGGCAAAAACATAGACCTGCCAGATGGTAGAACATGGACTCCAAAACATCGCACTAATTGCCAATCAGTAGGATCAGTATATTTGATGAAATGCCTATGTGGAGCATTCTATGTGGGAAAAACAAAACGCCCCCTATTCTGTCGCATGAGAGATCATGTATCACTAATCTGTAAACGTAAAATGGAGACACCAATTAGCCGTCATGTAGGCTTATATCACAATTTTGATCTTAAATTTATTGGTTTCTATAGCCTTGAGCACCTCCCCCAACAGGAACGAGGGGGTGACTTAGACAAAAAACTTTTACAGATCGAAACTAGATGGATCTATTTGTTGAGGGCTACCCGGCATCCGGGCCTCAACGAAGGAATCAGTTTTAAACCCCTTATGTTTTTCCCCCCTTCTTTTCCCTTTCCCTCCTTCCCTCCCTTTCTCTTCCCTTCCCCAATCCCCTTCCTCCCCTTCCCCATCCCTTCCCTTCCCATGTTTTTCCCCCCCTTTTCCCGCCCCCCTCTCCCTATCAGCACTAGTAGTTGAGCACCGCTAGGCCTCATACGTGGGCCATATAGGGCCCGAATCTGGCCTCGATTTGTGTGTGCTGAGACGTGCTTGTTCTTGTAACATTTCGCCCCCCCTTACGTAGGGGTGAAAGTGCTAATCAATATGTTTATTGTCTTGTAAATATGTCCATTTTTTGAGCTGAAAAATTATTTGTCTAATAATAATTCCACAATAAAAATAATAAGGATTATATGCTGCGGTGAATGTGCGTATGCAGGGTGCCCTTTGGTTATTCTTTTGCTTTTTCTTTTTCTTTGCTTGTTTCTTTGTCACTTTCTTTCTTTTATTTCCATCTTTCTCTACAAGCTCATATCGGTCCCGATGGACCTTGCACTGGCGCGGGCCCCGGGGGATAATGCATGGGGAATGCCCTGTATGGCGATCGCCCCAGGGTTTTGGGGAATTGTATGGACCGCTCCGGTGGCGTGGCGTGGTTGGTTATGTCCACCCTAGGGTGGTCTTCTGCCCGCCACGCCTCCGAGTCGGGGATCGGCCGCCAGCCCTGATCCGGCCACCAAGTTTGAGGTCTCCACCTACGGGACCCTGTCATGCCCTATCAGCTGACAGCACAGCTTGGCTACTGTCAGCAGGGCATGTCAGGTCAGTCCCACTTGAACTGTGTACCGGAAGGAGTTCCTCACAAGAACACTCCGGTCACCTGGTCTGGGATGGGCGCAGTCTGATCTCCGTGCTACGTCCGCGTGACGCCAGCGCGGCGTGACGTCACACGCCGTGCGCATTTGGCGCCACGGGGGGAGACTATTTAAACCCAGTCTGACGCTGTGTCAGACTGAGGTGGACGTGAGGCTCGGGACGCTCTGGGAACGATCTCAAACAGGTAGATTGACTCAACTAAACTTTTTGATTGGTGGACATTTTGCCCACCGTAAATTATAGGAAACCATTACAATTATCCTTAATGTCTTTTTCATAGGCATCGGATGACTTATCTAGCCCCTGCTGAGGGGCAGTATATGGGTTGACCAGCCATCAAATATGATACGCTCTGACGCCATATATACTTTATGATAAGGTAGGGGATCATAACCCCTCTATCTTTTGGGGATCCATGAAATGTACTGGATATGGTTCCTATACATTTTTTATTGGGGTCTCTTTTCTTTTGCTTTGCTATTTTTCAGAAATTGATCCAGCAGTTCCCGCTCGCTTTCCCCCATTCGGTTTTTGCTGTCTGGGGGGCTGACCGACCCGAGCCTCTTACAATACAGATTTTTACAAGCTTTCGTAGAGGTAGGTAAAGCCTGACAATTGACACTGGGCATGGTCACACTACTTGCCTACCGTACGCATGATTATGGCTTATCTGAATACAATCGTGGTTAATAAGTACATTTGTACGCCACAGGCCCTATAAACATTTCATTGGAAAAGGAATAGGATTTCTCTCTCCCCCTACAATTTCCCAGCCACGATTTCTGGTGGTGGTCGCTGGGTACGTCCCTGCGCGGGTCCCGCTTTTCTGGGGGGTGCTCCAGTGCAACCATCGGCACCTCTATCTAGAAGCCTGGCCATGCTCATGACCCCTATGATATTGGAGGTAGGGAACCATGTATATGTAAATTGACTTCACTAGACATTCCTGTCACCGCACATCCTATGCAGCATATATAACGCTTTAATGATTATCAATTGTCTTTTATATATATTAACCAATATATTGTTTTGTATACATACCATAGAATACGAAAAAGTTTCCAAAAAATCCTCGTCCATCTGTAAACATATCTTATCCTTGTCTCCTGATGAAGCCTCTATAGGCGAAACATGTCGAGCGACTGGACAAGTATCATGACCTGTGTATTTTGAATGTATGGCAATATAGGTGTTCCATTAGGAACTGTATGTAGTACCTCTGAACCCTATGATTCATATACTGATGTACATAGAGTCTAACATTGTATTTTTTTTCTTTTCTTTTTATCTTTATGTCAATAAAACAAACAATTTTACCATATCTTTATGGAATTATTCTCTTTTGTGTATGTACCATAGACAGTCCCAAATCTCCAATAACCTTTTTACTGTATACTAATCTGGGATGATTGTACATTATCTATGCAAAATCTTGGAAGAACACTCCAGTCTAGTGAGCTCTGAAAAAATCCAATATAATTACTTCAAGAATACCCAGCATACCATGTTTAGGCTCTATTAGATAGTAAAAATGAATTTTAGGTGAGATGCCATATCTAGACTGGAGTTGGGCAAAGGTGAGTAACTTTCCATGATCAAATATGTGTTTAAGATGCGTCACACCAAACTCTTGCCACCTAGCCGCATGTTGTAGCTTGGCAACTTGGGTTGATTATGCCCAATAGGACTAAGACTGGTAAAGCCTGGAACCTTTTGCAACTATTTAACCTTATCTTATCCATATCTTATGTAGGAGCCTATAAGTTGGATATTATTTGTTAGGTTTAGAAAAAAGCTGCGCTTTCAGTCCATCTGCTAGATCGCCAGCGCTGGTAAAATTCAGCCTAATGGACAGGGTAGAGTCCCGGATCCCACCCCTCCGATTCTGTTACCAAACTGCCCACCATGTGTTGCAATTGGGATGCTACATAATAGGAATGGCACCAATTAATATTGCACAATTTTAAAGCCGCAGATCAGTGCGATTTGGAGCTCCGATTTCATTGCTGCTTGCAACTACATCTAATAGAAGTCAAGGCAAGTTGCATTGAAATCACAGAACAGTAGTGCAGGAAACTTTTTCAGGGTCGCAAAGATTTGAACAGGTAAAAGGGGAGGCCTGGGATACTCATTTATAATTGTACCTCATCCCGATTAGAATGGTAAGTAGGTGGAAGGGGATAGAGACAGGGGATTATAACGGTACTGGATAAGGAGAAGGACACTCGTGATTTTTTTGTAAAAAGTACAATAATATTTATTTAACAAAAAAAAATTTTTACATAGAAAAAACAGACATACATTTAAAATTTGTCGGTCAATCACGCCAATCAAATGTATGTCTGTTTTTTCTATGTAAAAAAAAATTTTTGTTGAATAAATATTATTGTACTTTTTACAAAAAAATATCGAGTGTCCTTCTCCTTATCCAGTACCGTTATAATCCCCTGTCTCTATCCCCTTCCACCTACTTACCAAAGATTTGAACAGTTGCAATGCCGAAAATAGGGTGTAACTTGTCATGCGATTTTGAACTGTCAAATTGAATGACAAATCGCATTGGTGTGAACCAGGGCTGAGACAGCTTTCTAAAAATACTATTTTGGCATTTTGATACGTTTGGTTAACATGTGCAAAAAAAAAAAAAGAACTGGCCTTGGGTGTGTGCAGACTTCTGCAGGGCACTGCATAGCCCAATGTGAAAGAAAAGCCTAAAGTGAAGGTCTGCAGCCAACAGCCCCAATCTGTCAGGGACAATCAAAGGCTGACATCCGATGCTCCAGAAAGCCCCTAGAAGAAGTGTGTTGTGATCGCACAACCCTTGATTGTTTCATGCCTCTTGCCCATGTGCATCCAGCCCAGCACTTGTCTATAGTAAAGTTTGTGTGTGCAGAGCCTGCAGGACTGGCACAGCTGCAATGACAGGCAGCGATGGAAGTTTCTCCTGAAGACTGCAGGGCAGACAGGCGTGCACGGTTCTGTCCTAATCCCCGGTAATACAGTGCTGGCTCGGGGCATGTAGGCTGCACATGGCTGCAGGGAGTTGGGTAAGAAGGACATGCATGGGGAGCAATGACTCGCAGCACCCGGCAAATACTTTCCCACTTACCACATCGAGCCATAAGCCTCAGAGCCCTCGGGACTATCTCTCTGGCACCTCCCACAAGGTCTTATTCAATTCCTGCTGGTAGAATCCCGGGGGGCATGTTGGAGGACATTGCTGTTGCAACCCCGGGCTCTCACGAACACTCGGACAGCTGAAATGTCATTGGTTGTTAAGGACACGGCGGCCCTACTCCTTAAAAAACAATAATTGCCGGCATTCTTTTCTTTATAAGGCAATAGAGCGGCATCCAATGGAGACTGGCCGGATCACCCTCTAAAAAACGCAAGCTGATCACACTGGGTGCCAGGCACCAAACCCCTGTGTGCATCCCATATGTTTTATTTAGAATTTTTAAATAAATTACAGTTTTACACTATGGGTGCCTCCTCCTGTCATTTTTTTCTCCCCATCCATGGAGGATCATCCTAAATACAGCTGACCTTGGAAAAACCATCTAGGGGGTCTCTAGTCCCCACAAAGCACAAGTGACCACTCTAGCGATAAGTGGTCAACGTTAAGGGGTGAGTGTACATCCATGTGGGGCACCTCTGTCTGAACACTGAGTATTGGAGTACAGATTATTTACCAACGCACAAGAACTTTATGTCACAAAAGTGGGACGTTTACAACAATTGAAATGTTTAATTCACTTATTTATGTTAATAGAGTTTGAATTTGTACTAGCTAAGCGTGGTGTCTAACCATTTCATTCGTTTCTTTACATTTCAGCTGTTAGCAGGGAAATTCCACTGACAGCTAAAAGAACTGAGTCAGAGGGTATTGGTTTTGGGTATCAAAGCATTTGCACAAGTACCAATACCCCTGCAAATGCTTAGTATTGGCACCGATACTGGTATTGGTGCAACCCTACTGAATGGTAAATCCATGGGTTCAGGAAGGCTAGCCCCCCTCCATCTTTAGGCTTCTGCAATTTCTCCAATCTAATTCTGGCACTGCCCATTTTCCAGAGTAAGGAACAAAAAATAATTAATTACCCTGAAGATTTTTAGCAGGATAACCACAGGGGAGTTTCAGCAAAGATATAATAATTGGGGCAGCAGAATCATTTTGACCAGGTTGGCCTTCCCAGCCACCAAGAGCTATAGTCTGGTCCACATATAGTCTTGTCTCTAAATCGCAGGAGTAGTGGAAAGACAAAATTTTATTTTTTAAAAGTAACAAACATGTTATACTTACCTGCTCGGTGTAATGGTTTTGCACACAGCAGCCCCGACCAGCACTCCAGGCACCTTCCCCTCCATCGTCCATAGACACACCAGAGATCAGTTTGGCCCCGCCCCCACCGGTGATTGACAGCAGTGGGAGCCATTCGCTCCTGCTGCTGTTTCTGAGCCAATAAGGAGATAGGGAGACGACTGGATTGAAATCAGCTTGATTAAAATCAGGCCCACACAAGTAGTATAGGAGGGGGGGGGGGGGTGGGTTGCTGCTTACATAAGATTTTTTACCTTACTGCATTGGGGCAAAAAAAAAAAAAAAAAACTTTCTGCCTTTAGAAGCACTAAAAGCCAGGGTCTGACTTAAACTAGAACTAAAGGCAAAACTTTTTTAATTTTGGGTAGAGTAAGTGAGGGTTGAGACCCTTGCTGGGTTTTTTTTTTTTGTTGTTGTTGTTTTTTTGCCATGTGTGAGAGTCCCTTCACTTCCTGTTCCACAGCTAAAACTGTAAATGAGGAAATCCTTCCAAAGTGAGAGAATCACAGATGCCACCAGAATTAGTGTCCCCATTGGAGGATTTTGCCTATATTACTGTTTTGGGATTTTCTTTTATTTTCATTTTCAAAGACAATGGTAAACAAAATAGAGAGGGTGAATCTCCGACAGCAATAGAAACTGAGGTTACCTATCCAAAACAAAAAAAAAAATTAAAGAATGCAGCCCTCAAAAATTCCACTCGCCTGCTTGCATTTTGTGAGTGGAATTTGAGGGCTGGCGAGGAAGGGCTGCCTGGGAGCAAATGTGGGGGGGGGGGGGGGGCGAGCACCACCGGCAGCCTGAGTTGAATGGGAGTCCTTCCTATCTTCCTATAATGAAACATTCAGGGCCCAACTGGCCTCAAAATGTAGGGTGTGGTATAGTCATGTCCATTAAAAAAAAGTACTCTTTATAAATCGGCTTCTATTGCGAGAATATATTCCTTCAGCTGCCAATAACTTGAGGGCGCATTATAACTTGAAAGATCAGTCAATTAAAAACATTTTTTTTTTTTAATTATAAAATATATTTGTTGTATCAATGCTTAACAAAACTTAAGGGTATATTATTATAAATCTGCATCTCCAAACTGTAAAATGTTTCCATAAAAAGGAAAGCAATAGCTCTCTTAGTCACATAAAAAACAAGATAAAATTTAAGACAACCAAATCCTTTCTAGAAACCTCAAAGAAACAAATGAAATAATTTAAAAGGCAGGCTGAAAGCAATACGCAGATCTCACAAAAAAAAAAAAAAAAAAAATGACCCTTTAGTGATTCAGATTGGCTGTTGGAGGTCAGTTGCTGCTAAATGCTTCCTGTGCATAATACACAAATCACAATTCATTACTACTGATGGCAAATATAAATCTTCTGGATAATTTATTTACATTCTGAATGCTAGTTGCTGGAAGGGAAAAAAGAAAGACCTACGATGCCTCCCTGTGAAAGCATTTGTCACCATACAGAGCAAAACAGCCAAGAAAATAGGCCCATAACTCACATGGACAATATTACTCTTCGATAGCTATGACATTATTGCACTCTGCAAATATGAAATATGGATTGAAGAAATCCTAGAGGAAAAATGCACTTCTGATACTAGATGTACACATGCACCATTGAACTATTACAAGCATAAAGGAATCATATTTTGTACACTACGATAAAAAACACAATTTTTTCTTAAAAATTATCACAGAGAAGAGTATAAGATTTAACCACTTGACCACTGGGCACCCTTCCTAACCAGACCAATTTTCAGCTTGCGGTGCTCTCACACTTTGAATGACAATTACTCAGTCATGCAACACTGTACCCATAAGAAATTTTTGTCCTTTTTTTCACACAAATAGAGCTTTCTTTTGGTGGAATTTAATCACCGGTGTTTTTTTTTTTTTTTTTGTGCTATAAATCAAAAAAAGACTGAAAATTCAGTAAAAAAAACTTTATTGCAAAGTATTGGCGAGTATTGGTGAGTGTTGCAGAGTATTGGCAGAGTACTGCAGAGTATTGTCACTGAGCAGCGCTGTGGGCACTACAGATCCAGCCCACAGCGCTACTACAAATGATCTCTCCCCCTCTCCCCTAGCACCGTACAGATCGGTATAGAGAGGGGAGGGAGGAACCGGCGTCATGAACGCCGGTTTGTTTACAAGTTATGGGTCCATCATTTGACTGAGCGATCACTTTCTTCTGGACCCGGCGGTCATAGATATTTCCAGGAGCGAAGGGTGAAGGGAAGAGGTCTTTTGCCCATGTCAAATGATTCATTTTTAACAATTTTTGTATTATTATTTAGAACACAAGAATAATCTGGCTGCACTGGAAAAGAGAATGTACTTCTTCACCATCACTGACTAAAATTTCAGGCTAGTGGGAAGCTAGCCTCATCAAATTTCTTTGGAACCCACTTGTAATCCAACACATGCCAGTAACATTTGTACCCACAACCCTACCCAAAGCACACTTCAGTTCTGCTATGTTACAAGCCAGAGGGGCCACATTACAAAAGAGCTGTCACAGTACAAGACATTTGACTGCAGTTGGCTACAATAAGCAGGCATGTTAGAAAGAGATGCATGTTACAAGAAACTGCTAAAGTAGAACTACACCCTCCTATCATTTACAAAGTTTACTGCCGCGGCCTCACCTAAAAACTCCTGCCTGCAGCTGACACCGCGCCGGTCCTGAGGTGCTGCTGGCAAAAGTTTTTAGGCGAGGCTGCGGCTTCGGCCTAGTCAGCGAGGCCGGACGCCGCAGACTAGGCCGAAGCCGCGGCCTCGCTTAAAAACTCCTGCCCACAGCTCCTCAGGACCAATGCGATGTCCATCAAAAAAAAAAAAAAAAAAAACTTGATTAGAATCGTGAATCAAGTTTTTTTTTTTTTTTTTTTAAATAGCTGATTTTTTTTTTTTTGAGAAAATCGCCCAACTCTAGTGCCTAGGCCGTGCAATCATCTGGGACCTGTCACGTGTCCCAGATGATTGACAGAGGGCGGGGAAAGAGGTGATATCCCTTCCTGCGCCGAGGGAAGTGACGTCAAGAGCCCAGGTGCTGAAGGAGGCAGACTCCGAGGGACCACATAGCAACAGGCATAAAAAAGTAAAAAAATAAAATTTTTACAAATGTTTTTTTTTTTTTTCAAGCACATTAATTACATTTTTTTTTTGGGGTGGAAATCCACTAAGTTTTTTTTTTTTCTTTTTCATTCAGCCTATCAGTGCATGGTCAACGTTATACTAGCAAAGGTTAAATAGGATATTTGATTAGAGTTCAGGTTGAGGATCAGCAAGTCAGAGGACTGACACATTTACACAATCTACTTAGCCTAATACAACTGACAGAAAAACTAGATAAAAGTGGGCAGAAGTGATTTTGTTCAAAGCAACCAACAAAGCTTCATCTTTATTTCTCTGTGAAAAATGACTCAAGCAATTGGACTGCTATGGATAACAGATCATTTCTGCTCCACTTCCTATCTAGTGATAGTGTGTCTCCGGAACTGAAAGCAGCACCAGGCATATCAAATGCCTAATACACAGAAACCGTCAAATTCAGCCCAACCAGAAATTTAGCCCATGTGTGCAGCAGCCTATCCAGCTTCTGTAGAACGGGCATGCCAGAAAGACATCGTCCGATCAGCATCTGATCAGTACTTGCAGCACATAAAACACACATTACACATTGATAGGCATTGTGTCATTAGTACAGTGACAGTGTATAAAATTATTAGTGTCACTGGTGATGTCAGTGGCAGTTAGATAGTTTTCACTCAGTGACAGTAAGGCTCCATTCACACTATGGGGTTCCGATGTTCGTGCACAATCATCACGATTCTGCCCACGATTCTGAAAAGCTGCAAATCGCGGGAAGCCATTGCGATCCCGAATTACTTTGAATGGCACCAAATCGCGATGTAGTTCTGCCACCATTGTCGCCCGACAAATCGCTGTAAAATCGCAGTAAAAATGCGCAAACAGAATCGCGGGATGGCCAAAAGAAGTACAAGAACTTCTTTTGGACGTCAGGCTTCCCATGATTTTACCGCAATTTGTCGGGCGACAATTTGGTGCCATTCAAAGTAACAGGGATCGCAAGGGCGTTCCGCGATTTGCAACGTTTGCGAATCGTGGGCAGAACCGTGGCGATTCTGCCCGCATATCGGTACACCATGGTGTGAATGGAGCCATAATGTCAGACAATGTCACACAATGGCTATAAGTCGCTAATCACTGCCATTAGTAGTATAAAAAAAAAAAAAAATTCCAGTAAATATACACCACTGTTTGTAGACGCTATAACTGTCATGCAAACCCAATCACTGTACAATTATTGTTTTTTTTTTACCAAAGACATGTAGCAGAATGCATTTTGTCCAAACTTTGTGAAGAAATTAGATTTTATTTTTTATTAGATATTTTTTATAGAAGTAAAAAATACTGTTTTTTTTTCAAACATTTTTTTTTTCCATTTATATAATAAAATAAAAAAATAAAAAAAAAAACAGTGGTGATAAAATACAGCCAAAAGAAAGCTCTATTTATGTGAAGAAAAGTTATATAAATGTTGTTGGGTACAGCGTTGCATAACCGTGCAGTTACCAAAAAAATGGCCTGGTCACGAAGGGGGTAAAACCTTTCAGAGCTGAGGTGGTTAAATAATAGTTTCATTAAAACAAACTATGAGGATCTTGCGAGCTACCCGTTGTAAAAGTGACAAAATATAAAGAAAACAAAATATACTAGAGGAGTAATAATGATCGACAGCTGCTAGCACTGATCACATTCCATAAAGCCGTGTGAAAACAATAGAAAATTACTTGTGCTGCGCTATCTCCTAACATTAGTTCCAACAAATACTTTTAAAGTGCCAATAAAAAAAAAATATGTTATTGATAATAATAAAGGAACCGTGATAAACTAACAAAAATTATAATTTATCCCAAAGCTGCATAGGATTTTGATTGCTGTAATGATAAATTCTGTGTTAAGTGTCACATTCCACAGACAAAATTAAATAATAAAATAATAAGCAAACTAATAAAAGTTATAAATATCGTGCCACAAACGTGAATCAAAGTGCTATAACAGTGACTTTCTAATCAAACGCAGATCAGTCCAACATAATTGGTATATAGTCCTTAACCACTTTCAGACGGGACATTTTTGCTGGTTTAAGACCAGACCACTTTTTGTGATTCAGCACTGCGTCGCTTTAACTGACAATTGCACGGTCGTGCGATGTGTCTCCCAAACAAAATTGACGTCCTTTTTTTTCCCACAAATAGAGCTTTCTTTTGGTATTTGATCGCACCTGCAGTTTTTATTTTTTGCGCTATAAACTAAAAAAAGCAACAATTTTGAAAAAAAACACATTATTTTTTACTTTTTGCTATAATAAATTTCCCCCAAAAATATATAAAAAAAACATTGTTTTTTCAGTTTAGGCCGAAACGTATTCTTCTACATATTTTTGGTAAAAAAAAAAAAAAAAAAAACTCAATAAGCGATTATTGATTGGTTTGCGCAGAAGTTATAGCGTTTACAAAATAGGGGATAGTTTTATAGCATTTTTATTAATATTTTTTTTTTTACTAGTAATGGCGGGGATCAGCGATTTTTATTGTGACTGCGACATTATGGCGGACACATCGGACATTTTTGACACATTTTTGGGACCATTGTCATTTATACAGCAATCAGTGCTATTTAAATGCACTGATTCCTGTGTAAATGACACTGGCAGTGAAGAGGTTAACCACTAGGTGGCAGTGTAGGGGTTAAGTGTTCCTAGGTGCGTGTTACTAACTGTGGGGGGGCGTGGCTGTGATTTAGTGAACACTGATCTCTGCTCCAATCACAGAGAGAAGAGATGAGTGTAACTAGTTGCTAGGCAGAACGGGGAGATGCTGTTTACTTCTGCATTTCCCTGTTCAGCCATCCTTTGAGACGATCGCGGGTATCCCCGCGGCGATCGAGTCCGCAGGACCCGCGACCGGACTCACGGAGGTCCCGACCGGCGCACACGCGATGGCACGGCGGCAATCTTAAAAGGGACATACCTGTATGCCTTTTTGCCTGTCCGTGCCATTCTGTCGTCGTACATCGTCGTGCGCCGGTCGGGAAGTGGTTAATAAAGGTTTAATGGTGACTTCATAAAAACCTGGAAAACACGTGTTGTATTATCCAATAGCCGATCACCTTAGAGCGTGCGACCTCGCAATTAAGTTCAGTCAAACACGCATATGAATCACCTCAGGGATTCCAAGTTAGCTGTATGGATCCAGACTGCTCACTGATGATGGGTTAGGTGAATTAAGTACAACAATCTGTAATGTGCCTTAAAACGCTGGGTTTTGGTTGAGGTTGTATGTCTGTTGTCTGCAACGCAGGCCAAGTGCTTCCTGCACCGTCCTGTCCCCTCCCTTACGCGTGACGATACAAGGGAAATAAGTATCTTCCTCAGGGGCATTCCCCCCTAAGGTGAGCAGCCATTGCCTGAGGGTGGGGAGCCCCTGAGTGTGCACACTGCAACACGTTATTTCCACGTTTTAATGAAGTCACCATTTTACCTTTATTAAGGACTATATACCGATATGTTAGACTGATCTGCGTTTAATTAGAACGTCAGTTATATGCACTATAGCACTTTATGATTCACGTTTGTGGTACCATATATATAACTTATTAGTTTGCTTATTATTTTACTATGTCTGTGGAATGTGACACTTAACACAGAATTTATCATTACAGCAATCAAAATCCTATAAACCGCTTTGGAATACATTATAATTTTTGTTATTTTATCACGGTTCCTTTATTATTATAAATAACATTATTTTTTTTTATTATTGGCACTTTAAAAGTATTTGTTGGAACTAATGTTAGGAGATAGCGCAGCACAAGTAATTTTCTAAATAATAGTTTCATACTTACAGGAAACTGAACATATAATCTAGTTTGTTGGACAACACAGTGAAGAGGGAACAGATGTCAGACTGTCAGGAAGGAACTCATAGTTATATTACCGATAGGTTAAAAAAAATCTAAATAATTCAAATGTGCAAATAGGAATGTGTTATAAGATACACACTTAGGCAATTATGAAATAATCATATCTTTTCTCAGCAGAGGCAAAATAATCATTGCAATAATCACATGTGGAAGCTGCACTATTTTCAGATGCTTCTATTGACTGATGGGGCAAGCTAACATTCATATTTCAAGCATCTTACCATAATTCCAGGCCATCTTCCAGGAGGTAGATGTGTGGTGGCTGCGACACGTCTGTGCTCAGCTGAATTACAGGAAGCAGGAATGGATATAAATTCTGGCTGTCTCCACCTAAGCCCTGCACCCAAAATCAAATAAAAGCATTAAATGCACCGTTCTCTGTTTATGTATATGTTGGCTTTATTTCTGTACTACATCATGTAACATTAACCTTACTGTATCTCATACTATATTACATTTGCATACGTTTACATATGGAAAGATGTACCACTTGATACTATAGGGATCGTAACACTCAGAGTTTACTAACTGTGTATTTTATATGAGCACTGAACCCATTACAATTTCCATAGAAGATACTTTATATTTTACTGGATCCTATGATTTTAAAATGCATGTAAACCCTAACAACAATCTTATACCATTAAAACATTTTGTTACCGTATATACTCGAGAATAAGCTGAGTTTTTCAGCACAATTTTTTGTGCTGAAAGTGCCCCCCTCGGCTTATACTTGAGTCAAGCACTTTTCTGCAGCAGAGAATGACATTTTCTGACCCGACTTTGGGGCCCCGTCTCTTGGAGCTTTGGTGTGCAAATCCAGTGGAACCAACACTACAACATATCCAAATTTAGGGTTCCTAGTACCAAGTGGCCCCGAGATACGGGGCCCCAAAGTCGGTCAACTGTGTCCATCTGCAACAATGTCATTTCGGGACCCTTTGGGTCCAGAGACCCCAAATTTTGGCTGCAGCTGGGGGGCATTTAGTTACCCAAGTTTGAAGTTCAGGGGACCTATGGCTGCAAATGGGCACAGTGAGGCATGCAAATGGGCACAGTGAGGCTGCAAATGGGCATTGTTGACCCTCTTTTCCACTTACAGTAGCTGCGCATTTCTCACCCTAGGCTTATACTCGAGTCAATAAGTTTTCCCAGTTTTTTGTGGTAAAATTAGGTGCCTCGGCTTATATTCGGGTCGGCTTATACTCGAGTATATACGGTATATGTGTTTGACAATAGCAAAAAAAATAAAAAAAATAAAACAATTGATCCTGCCAGAAATCCATTGAGATCCTAACTTCCCTAGGGTGATCATGCCAATCCTTCATAGTTACATGACAAGAAGTATGCCTGATAAAAGTAAAAGAAACAAAGCCTATGACTATGTTTAGTACTACCACAATTTGTATCAATATGAGGTATGATAAATCACCTGAGGGGAATAAAGTATTTATTTAAAGAGAGCATCAACCTCTCCTGTCATTTACCTTTACCAGATGAATCAGTGTTGTTAGTATAGCACATCGTAGCATATTGTGCTCCTCACTCTGTTTCCATAGCAGAGGTAAGTACTGGACTAGGCAACCAACGAAGGGCCGGATCTGGATGAAAATTAGTAAAAATCTTCTGTTACAGATGGGTCATCAATACACAATGCTAAATACAAACATTGCAAGTCAAACCAAAGACTAAAATGGGTAATAATTTACATTTGCAATCGTTAAAGACAGCTCTGCTTTTTGAACCTGTCATCAAGAAATATGGGGTGAATACTGCTCAATGATTTAGAGATTCTGTGATGGTAAAAAAAGCTGCTGTTATGCCGCGTACACACGAGCAGAATGTCCGACAAAAAAAAGTCAGACGGAATCTTTTTATCATATATTCTAATCGTGTGTGGGCCTCATCAGACTTTTTTTTTTTTTTTTTTTTTTTTTTTAATTCTGACGGACCTAGAAATATAACATTAACTAAATAATTCCGACGGAGCCAATTCCTATCGGGAAAACCGCTCGTCTGTATGCTGTTCCGACGGACCAAAAACAACGCATGCTCTGAAGCAAGTACGAGGCGGCAGCTATTGGCTACTGAACTTCTTTTCTAGTCCCGTCGTATGTGCGGGGGATCAGCGATTTTTATTGTGACTGCAACATTATGGCGGACACATCGGACATTTTTGACACATTTTTGGGACCATTGTCATTTATACAGCAATCAGTGCTATTTAAATGCACTGATTCCTGTGTAAATGACACTGGCAGTGAAGGGGTTAACCACTAGGTGGCAGTGTAGGGGTTAAGTGTTCCTAGGTGCGTGTTACTAACTGTGGGGGGGCGTGGCTGTGATTTAGTGAACACTGATCTCTGCTCCAATCACAGAGAGCAGAGATGAGTGTAACTAGTTGCTAGGCAGAACGGGGAGATGCTGTTTACTTCTGCATTTCCCTGTTCAGCCATCCTTTGAGACGATCGCGGGTATCCCCGCGGCGATCGAGTCCGCAGGACCCGCGACCGGACTCACGGAGGTCCCGACCGGCGCACACGCGATGGCACGGCGGCAATCTTAAAAGGGACATACCTGTATGCCTTTTTGCCTGTCCGTGCCATTCTGTCGTCGTACATCGTCGTGCGCCGGTCGGGAAGTGGTTAATAAAGGTTTAATGGTGACTTCATAAAAACCTGGAAAACACGTGTTGTATTATCCAATAGCCGATCACCTTAGAGCGTGCGACCTCGCAATTAAGATCAGTCAAACACGCATATGAATCACCTCAGGGATTCCAAGTTAGCTGTATGGATCCAGACTGCTCACTGATGATGGGTTAGGTGAATTAAGTACAACAATCTGTAATGTGCCTTAAAACGCTGGGTTTTGGTTGAGGTTGTATGTCTGTTGTCTGCAACGCAGGCCAAGTGCTTCCTGCACCGTCCTGTCCCCTCCCTTACGCGTGACGATACAAGGGAAATAAGTATCTTCCTCAGGGGCATTCCCCCCTAAGGTGAGCAGCCATTGCCTGAGGGTGGGGAGCCCCTGAGTGTGCACACTGCAACACGTTATTTCCACGTTTTAATGAAGTCACCATTTTACCTTTATTAAGGACTATATACCGATATGTTAGACTGATCTGCGTTTAATTAGAACGTCAGTTATATGCACTATAGCACTTTATGATTCACGTTTGTGGTACCATATATATAACTTATTAGTTTGCCTATTATTTTATTATGTCTGTGGAATGTGACACTTAACACAGAATTTATCATTACAGCAATCAAAATCCTATAAACCGCTTTGGAATACATTATAATTTTTGTTATTTTATCACGGTTCCTTTATTATTATAAATAACATTATTTTTTTTTATTATTGGCACTTTAAAAGTATTTGTTGGAACTAATGTTAGGAGATAGCGCAGCACAAGTAATTTTCTAAATAATAGTTTCATACTTACAGGAAACTGAACATATAATCTAGTTTGTTGGCCAACACAGTGAAGAGGGAACAGATGTCAGACTGTCAGGAAGGAACTCATAGTTATATTACAGATAGGTTAAAAAAAATCGAAATAATTCAAATGTGCAAATAGGAATGTGTTATAAGATACACACTTAGGCAATTATGAAATAATCATATATTTTCTCAGCAGAGGCAAAATAATCATTGCAATAATCACATGTGGAAGCTGCACTATTTTCAGACGCTTCTATTGACTGATGGGGCAAGCTAACATTCATATTTCAAGCATCTTACCATAATTCCAGGCCATCTTCCAGGAGGTAGATGTGTGGTGGCTGCGACACGTCTGTGCTCAGCTGAATTACAGGAAGCAGGAATGGATATAAATTCTGGCTGTCTCCACCTAAGCCCTGCACCCAAAATCAAATAAAAGCATTAAATGCACCGTTCACTGTTTATGTATCTACTGTATGTGTGGGCTTTATTTCTGTACTACATCATGTAACATTAACCTTACTGTATCTCATACTATATTACATTTGCATACGTTTACATATGGAAAGATGTACCACTTGATACTATAGGGATCGTAACACTCAGAGTTTACTAACTGTGTATTTTATATGAGCACTGAACCCATTACAATTTCCATAGAAGATACTTTATATTTTACTGGATCCTATGATTTTAAAATGCATGTAAACCCTAACAACAATCTTATACCATTAAAACATTTTGTTACCGTATATACTCGAGAATAAGCTGAGTTTTTCAGCACAATTTTTTGTGCTGAAAGTGCCCCCCTCGGCTTATACTTGAGTCAAGCACTTTTCTGCAGCAGAGAATGACATTTTCTGACCCGACTTTGGGGCCCCGTCTCTTGGAGCTTTGGTGTGCAAATCCAGTGGAACCAACACTACAACATATCCAAATTTAGGGTTCCTAGCACCAAGTGGCCCCGAGATACGGGGCCCCAAAGTCGGTCAACTGTGTCCATCTGCAACAATGTCATTTCGGGACCCTTTGGGTCCAGAGACCCCACATTTTGGCTGCAGCTGGGGGGCATTTAGTTACCCAAGTTTGAAGTTCAGGGGACCTATGGCTGCAAATGGGCACAGTGAGGCATGCAAATGGGCACAGTGAGGCTGCAAATGGGCATTGTTGACCCTCTTTTCCACTTACAGTAGCTGCGCATTTCTCACCCTAGGCTTATACTCGAGTCAATAAGTTTTCCCATTTTTTTGTGGTAAAATTAGGTGCCTCGGCTTATATTCGGGTCGGCTTATACTCGAGTATATACGGTATATGTGTTTGACAATAGCAAAAAAAATAAAAAAAATAAAACAATTGATCCTGCCAGAAATCCATTGAGATCCTAACTTCCCTAGGGTGATCATGCCAATCCTTCATAGTTACATGACAAGAAGTATGCCTGATAAAAGTAAAAGAAACAAAGCCTATGACTATGTTTAGTACTACCACAATTTGTATCAATATGAGGTATGATAAATCACCTGAGGGGAATAAAGTATTTATTTAAAGAGAGCATCAACCTCTCCTGTCATTTACCTTTACCAGATGAATCAGTGTTGTTAGTATAGCACATCGTAGCATATTGTGCTCCTCACTCTGTTTCCATAGCAGAGGTAAGTACTGGACTAGGCAACCAACGAAGGGCCGGATCTGGATGAAAATTAGTAAAAATCTTCTGTTACAGATGGGTCATCAATACACAATGCTAAATACAAACATTGCAAGTCAAACCAAAGACTAAAATGGGTAATAATTTACATTTGCAATCGTTAAAGACAGCTCTGCTTTTTGAACCTGTCATCAAGAAATATGGGGTGAATACTGCTCAATGATTTAGAGATTCTGTGATGGTAAAAAAAGCTGCTGTTATGCCGCGTACACACGAGCAGAATGTCCGACAAAAAAAAGTCAGACGGAATCTTTTTATCATATATTCTAATCGTGTGTGGGCCTCATCAGACTTTTTTTTTTTTTTTTTTTTTTTTTAATTATGACGGACCTAGAAATATAACATTAACTAAATAATTCCGACGGAGCCAATTCCTATCGGGGAAAACCGCTCGTCTGTATGCTGTTCCGACGGACCAAAAACAACGCATGCTCTGAAGCAAGTACGAGGCGGCAGCTATTGGCTACTGAACTTCTTTTCTAGTCCCGTCGTATGTGCTGTACGTCACCGCGTTCTTGACGATCGTGCGTAGGCAAGACAGTTTCAGCGGAACTCCGTCCAAAAAAACCTTCAGAGTTTATTCCGATGGGAAAACCAGTCATGTGTACGCGGCATTAGAACGTGCACATACCTCCAGCAACTAAAAATGCACATACTTCCAGCAGTCTCCAAAAGCCTGCACATAGAAATGCCCCTGAAAGGGCACATACCTCCAGCAGTGATAGGGCAAATTCCCAAGAAAAGCTCCGATACCTACTCGCTTACTGCTTCTGGCCCATCACTATGATGGGATGCCTCACTGTTCAATAAGAATAAGTGTGCAAAATTAGCACCATCGGGAAAGCGCCAGAACATTCCTTGTGACAACAGCTTGGCATTCAGCCCAGTGGTGTATATTGGGCGTACCACCATCTGCTACGCAAATGTCTGGTTGCTATGCAGGGTCTCTGGAGGACTGCCACGGTGCACCCCCCAAACTCCCCCTGCAAGTCTGCCACAGTGCAGCAGCACCCCGCCCAGGAGAAAGGAATAGGAAGGAGAGAGAAATTGGGGACATGAAAAAGGAGAGAAATGGAAGAAGAGGAGGGAGAAGGGGGAGGGGAAGAAAGGGTTGTGGTGGGAGAGAAAGAGGCGGGGGGAGGACGGGAGAGGGAGGAGGGAAAGAGGTGGGGGGACAGAGACACTTTGTGTCAACACTCACCCCATACACCCCCAGCACCCATATTCTGTTCACACACCTTGGCCCCCACACTTCCCTTTATCCCCATTATAAAGTGCAGAGTATATGCTCATCCTCAGGTCACAGAGTGGACCCCTTATTATAAGGCACACAGAGCCCCCACTCAGGGAAAAAAAAGTGGATCCACACTTATAAAGCACAATAAGTCCCTATTCTTAGGTTACAAAAGAGTGTGCCTCATAACAAGGTGTACAAAGCCTCCATCCTTGGTCATACAGGGGGTTCCCCACTATAAGATGGACTGAGCTTCCCCATCCTGAGGTCACACAGGTGGTCCCCATTGTAGTACAAAGCCCCCCATCCTCAAGGCACACAGGAGTCTCTTGAAATAAGAGTGCAGTCCCCCTGATCCACATGACATGACAAGGGGTCCCCCATTATGAGTACACTGTCCCTGCTTAGAACACACAGGGGCCCCCTATTATACACATGTTCTATCACTGTACTTCCCTGTACACATGTTCCATTTCTACACATATGTTGCATTGCTGTACCCCCTCTGCACACATGTTCACTATTGATGGTAAACAGGGTTCAGAGTACAACTGTGACAAGAGGGGCCAATGTATCTTACCACCCTTGCTCCAGCAGGCATTTCATTCTCCAGGCTGCACAATGTACTTCCCGCACAGCCTGAACTTAATGAGGAGGTAGGTGCAGAGCTAAATGACAGGGCAGCAGACCAATCGGCTCCTAGCTGCATTTGGATGAAACAGCAGCCAGACATCCTGCTGAGAGCAGTGTAAAAAAATTTCGGAGTCGCTGTTCTCATTGACACAAGGGACATGAGTAAAGCAAGTCCCATATGCAGCCTACTTTTCGGTGGTGCTGCTGAACCGATGCCCACCCCTGCCCTGAATTCTCTCACCTCTTTGGTGTTTATCCTCCTCCCCAGGCTCTCTTGGCCTCTCTCTCTCCTCACAAGATCAGCCTGCTCACTTCATCCATCGCACCCCATCCTCCCATGAGCCTCTCATGGGGCGCTCAGGCAGGGCCTGCCTTGACTCCGCCCCTGGTCAGTGGAGTGTGTGAGCACCGCACAGCTTTCTTCCCTGCTCTTCTGTGACATCACTCCAGATTTCTTTCCGATTACTTGCACGGATGGCGAGGGGGTGAGGGTTTGGGGGCAGCCCTCTGAAAAATGCTGCCCAAGGCAAACGCCTTGTTTGCCTCGTGGTAGATACGTCCTTAATTCAGCCCTAACCGCAGAAATATGGAGGCTGTTGCAGGTATATGTACTCCTCTAAGTACCTGTAATTTTTACCTACAGAATTGTATTTTCTAAGTCATCAAACTCATCAGTTGAATTCACTATTTTCTAGGTCAATGACCATGGACAAGATGGTATTTGAAAGTGCAGGATAAACATGGTTGCATGTGAACTGGTAAGTTAATAAACAATGGTAATAGCAACTGTTGTGTTTCTATAATTTCAGCTTCAATTTAATAAGGGTGTCCACATTTTACACGAAATGTACACAGCTTTCAAGAGCCCATCACGACAGTTTATGTAAAAATTACGAAGGGACAAGCACAAACATTTTTTTCGTATGATAACAGAATGAACAATTTTATAATACATTACATTCCTTCCAAAGTTGTATTCTGTCTTATGAGAATTTTCGTAATTTTAGTAACCTATTGGTTTTTGATAGGAGACTAGCAAAAAAATAGACATTCGTCCAATATCCATAACGTGTGTACCAGTGTTATATTTGTCAACGAAGTTAACACTATTTTAGTAAACTAAAATATGACTAAAGCTAAAACAATTCAGATAACGAAAATAGGACAAACTAAAATGGCATTTTAGTCAAAAAACTATGACTAAAACAAAATCGAAATTTGACGAAAATTAACACTGATGTGTGCTAAGCATTCGTTTTTGGATAGTGGGCAAACCAATTCTTCATAAAAAAAAAAAAGGGTAACTGATTTTTTTATCATGACAGGTTCACTTAAAACAAAGCATTCACAACATCACTTCCATCACAAACTCATAACTGGTATCCCTTACTCTAAGCTGAGAAGAAAACTCAGTGTTATTATGGTTATATGAGAATACTTCTGGTTTTAAAGAATGTAAAGCAGTATTTTGAAATATGTTAGTGAAAGTTAAGATGATTTTCGCCACTATCACCATAACCCATACAGTTGTATTGATTCATTGCTCTCAAATCTTTATTTCAGACAACCCATGATGTCCTTATTTTGCAGTGTGGAGAGCTAAGAGGCCTAAAACAGGTGCATACAAGTTACATATAATTATCTATATATTTAGACTATATCAACGCTATACACCAGATGCTTTAATAGCAAGGTTCACTATAGGAATATGTGAATAAGCTTTTTTGAAAGATTAAAGTTGTACAGTTCCATCTGTCCTATCACAGTATTACCGGCAAAATACTAGATTTGAAAACAATTTGTGTAGGATCACTAGCCATCTCCAGGTAGGTGCAGGCATTTAAAATATTAGCAAAATGTAATGATGTTAACCAGCTATAGCATCAAGACCCCAAGACCCTAAGAACTTTCAGAAATGTACTTCTAAAACTCTGGCAGAATCATTACCTTTCATGATCCTCGTAGATCATTGCTTAAAAAATGTATATAAATTACAATTAAAATTAATTGCTTCCCAAGGTATGCCTTTTTTTCTACAGGAAACTATTATGACAAAGAATGATACAAGATAGAATCTTAAAAGGAAATACTCTTGGAAACATGCTGGGAGTGAAAAAAACATTTACACCATGAATTCTTTATTTAAGGCAGACACGAAAGATCAAAATGTAGCATGACCACCAAAGTGAAGCAAACCTGAAAAGCTGGATTGGATAGGAAACTCAGCCCTAGCATATAAAATTCAACAGCTTAAAGCGTAACACCACTTTTGTTGAGGAAAAAAACATCCCCCCTGGGTGATCTATGTACATTGCAAGGCTTATAACAACCTTTGTTGCAGAATCCTACCTTTTGTTATTCTGAAGAAATCCCTGTGTGTTTGTCTGTGCCGAGTTGATCTAATGGGAGTGGTTTCATAATTATCAGTCAGCTGTGGCAGCTGCAGAGCACTAATGAGAAAAGTTGCTGGGCCTGCATCCCTTTAGACGTGTTCCTACTGGAAGTATCGCACCAAAAATGAAATTTTTGTTGCAGGGGATGCCTGAAATCTGACTTGTATCTTAGTCAGACGTCTGGGAAAATTGGTGAGCCAATCACAGAAGCAGGAAATGATATTCCTGAGGAGTGGTCAGTACACATTCTGTGTACAGAATAATTCCATGTAGCCATATTGCATTGCATTTTATCTGCAGCTGCAGATTGAAAAGGAAAGATAATTTTTTAATAACATTCAATTACAATATGACTTGTATCGCAGTTGTACACGTGATATTATTTTGTCTTTATTTGCTATTTTTTACCCCACGAAAGTGAAGTTACCCTTTAACCAATTGAGGACACTAGGCGAGCTACACCTATTCAAAAATACTATGTACATGTAGCACCCTCTAGTCTTTCTGTCCTGCTGCCACATTCCCTCATTAGAGGCTGCTGCTACATAGTTACATAGTAGGTGAGGTTGAAAAAAAATGAAGTCCATGAAGTCCAACCTATGTTTGTGATTATATGTCAGTATTAAGCCTCATACACACAATCGGACTTTGTACAAACTTCCCCGTGGATTTTTGTACAAAAGGCGCTGGCCGTAAATTTGTATTGCATACACACGATCTGACTTTTTAAGGCAACAATCACAAACGTAGTGACGTTTCAACATACTGACGACACTTCAAAAGAGGACGTTCAATTACTCCAGCGCCACCCTTTGATCAACTTCTGTATTGTTGTCTGATCTTTTGCATTGGTTCTGAGCATGCGTGTTTGTATTTTGTACAAAAGTCGGATGGTTTTGTGTACACACGATCAAACTTTGCTCCATCGGACTTTTGAATTAAAAAATAAGACAACAGTAAAGTTATCTCTTTTTTTTTTTTTTTTATTGTGAAAGAGAATGTTACACTGAGTAAATATATACCCAACATGTCATGCTTTAAATTTGCACCCGCTTGTGGAATGACGACAAACTTTTACCCTTAAAAATCTCCATAGGCGATGTTTAAAAAATTCTACAGGTTGCATGTTTTGAGTTACAATTATTGCTCTCGCTCTAACGATCGCGGTGATACCTCACATGTGTGGTTTTGAACACCATTTTCTTATGTGGGGGTTGCTCACATATGCGTTTGTTCCTGAATAAATTAATGAATGATTTGGATAGCGCTGCAATAGCGAACTGAATCGCCTCAAGGCGCTTGAACAGCCTGTGTTGTCTAGCTTCTTAGAAGAGGTAGGTCTTGGCTTCTGCACGCAAGCTCGGCGGGACGGGGCGCATTTAAATCATTTTTTTTCTTATTTCTTTTACCTTTTATTTTACATCGTAACACTATTCTTTAACCACTTCCCGACCGCCCCCTGTATATATACGTCGGCAGAATGGCACGTACAGGCAGAATCACGTACCTGTACGTGACATTCTTCCGGCGGTTGGGGGGTCCGATCGGACCCCCCTCCGCCGGCGGGGACGGTCGGGATCGCTTCAGGAGCGATCCGGGACGAGGGGACGGCCAGTGGTTTCTGGCCACCCCCTCGCGATCGCTCCTGGCCAATGAAAAGCTTCCCCTTCCTGTCTATTGTATAGACAGGAAGGCGGAAGTGATGTCACGCTCTGTGCGCCGGTCTATGTGACCGGAGACGCCGAGCGGCGAACATGTAAAGGTTAGTGCACAACAGTACACTGACACCAGTACAGTTAGGCACATATTCCACCCCCCTGTCACCCCCTGATCACCCCCCAGATCACCCCCTCCCCCCCCAGTCACAGTGTCACTAATTGCAGTGATCATTTTTTTACTGATCACTGCATTTAGTGTCAGTGTGACTGTAATAACTGTCAGGGCAGTTAGTTTTAGGTCCAAGGTAGCCCCCTACCCCCCCCTAATAAAGGTTTAACCCCTTGATTGCCCCCCAGGTAACCCTTTCACCCCCTTTTGCCAGTGTCACTAAGCGATCGTTTTTCTGATCGCTGTATTAGTGTCACTGCTGTCGCTAGGTAACCATTTTTTTTTTTTTAGGTAACCGCCATGTTTATATAGGTTCATAAATAGTTTTATAGGTCAGGTACCCCCATATTACAACCTAAATAAAGGTTTTAACCCCTTGATTGCCCCTAGAGTTAACCCTTTCACCAGTGATCACTGTATAACTGTCACTGGTGACGCTGGTTAGCCAGTTAGTTATTTCGTTATTTAGGTTCCCCGTCAGGTTTTTATATAGCGTCAGGTACCCCCATATATTACCTAATAAAGGTTTTAACCCCCTGATTGCCCCTAGTTAACCCTTTCACCCCCTTTTGCCAGTGTCACTAAGCGATCGTTTTTCTGATCGCTGCATTAGTGTCGCTAGGTAACCAGTTTTTTTTTGTATTACTGTTACGGGTGACGCTGGTTAGTTAGCTTGTTTTTTATACTGTCAGGGCACCCGCCATTTATTACCCAATAACGGTTTAAACCCCCTGATCGCCCGGCGGGTGATATCAATTAGGTTTTAGGGTCAATAAGGTCTGCGTCGCCCCAGGTTAGTGCCAGTACCGCAAACACCCACGCACAAAGCATACACCTCCCTTAGTGGCACAGTATCTGAACAGATCAATATCTGATCTGATCAGATCTATACTAGCGTCCCAGCAGTTTAGGGTTCCAAAAAAAAACGCATTGTTAGCGGGATCAGCCCAGATACCTGCTAGCACCTGCGTTTTCCCCCTCCGCCCAGCCCAGCCCACCCAAGTGCAGTATCGATCGATCACTGTCACTTACAAAACACTAAGCACACATAACTGCAGCGTTCGCAGAGTCAGGCCTGATCCCTGCGATCGCTAACAGTTTTTTTGTGGTAGCGTTTTGATTCAGTCGCTTCAGTCAGGAGCTTTTTTACCTGTGAATCTCAAAAAAATAAAAAAAATAAAAATAGTTGTCGTTTTATTGTTCTCTCTCTCACTCTATTCTCTCTCTATTGTTGCTCTTTTTTTACTCCATTCTATTCTGCAATGTTTTATTATGTTTTATCATGTTTTATCATGCTTGCTTTTCAGGTATGTAATTTTGTTTACTGTGTTTTAGTGTTAAGCATTTTTTTGTTTTCAGGTGCGCCATTCAGTTGCAGCGCGGATTTATTTATCTTGACAGCAACAGCGTTTGCTCCCACGATACATAAAGACGCGACTCCAACACTGTAGGAGGTGATTTCACCACCACAGTTAAAAAAAAGAGCATATATGCCGAAGCATGGGGGCAGCAGGGGGGGGGAGGAGCGATTGGCTCCTAATGCCACGTACATACGGTCGAAATTCCGACCGTGTGTACATGGCATAACTTTTGCGGGAGGATGCCCCCATGCATCGGCATATATAAATGGTGCATGTATGCCCATCATTAGAAGTGGGTGGATGAAGGGAGGTATTCTAATGGTGGGCATACCCACCAATCAATCTCTTTTTTTCGTTCAGCCAAGAGGCTGCATGAAAAAAAAAAGATTACAATATATGTCCAGTATGTTGCTGGACTTTGAATGGTTATACCAGAATGATGCCTGCAGGTTTAGGTATCATCTTGGTATCATTCTTTTCAGCCAGTGATCGGCTTTCATGTAAAAGCAATTCTAGCGGGTAATTAGCCTCTAGACTGCTTTTACAAGCAGTGGGAGGGAATGTCCCCCCTCCCGGATATAAACCGCGCCATTGGGAAATTGGGAAAGCATTTTATCACACCAATCTTGGTGTGGTCAGATGCTTTGAGGGCAGAGGAAAGATCTAGGGTCTAATAGACCCCAATTTTTTCAAAAAAAGAGTACCTGTCACTGCCTATTGCTATCATAGGGGATATTTACATTCCCTGAGATAACAATAAAAATCATAACAAAGAAAAAAAATGGAAGGAACAGTTTAAAAATAAAATAAAAAAGCTAAATAAATAAAAAAAAAAACAAAAAAAAAAAAAAAAGCACCCCTGCCCCCCCTTCTCTTGCGCAAAGGCGTACACAAGCGTTGGTCTGGCGTCATATGTAAACAGCAATTGCACCATGCATGTGAGGTATCACCGCGAAGGTCAGATCGAGGGCAGTAATTTTAGCAGTAGACCTCCTCCGTGAATCTAATGTGGTATCATGTAAAGGCTTTTAAAGGCTTTTAAAAATGTATGTAGTTTGTCGCCACTGCGTGTTTGTGCGCAATTTTAAAGCATGTCGTGTTTGGTATCCATGTACTCGGCCTAAGATCATATTTTTTATTTCATCAAAAATTTGAGCAATATAGTGTGTTTTAGTGCATTAAAATAAAAAAAAGTGTATTTTTTCCACAAAAAATGCGTTTGAAAAATCGCTGCGCAAATACTGTGTGGAAAAAAAAAAATGCAACACCCACCATTTTAATCTGTAGGGCCTTTGCTTTAACATTATATATAGTGTTTGGGGGTTCAACGTAATTTTCTTGCAAAAAAAAAATATGTTTTCATGTAAACAAAAAGTGTCAGAAAGGGCTTTGTCTACAAGTGGTTAGAAGAGTGGGTGACGTGTGACATAGGCTTCTAAATGTTGTGCATAAAATGCCAGGACAGTTCAAACCCCCCCCAAATGACCCCATTTTGGAAAGTAGACACCCCAAGCTATTTGATGAGAGCAATGTTGAGCCCATTAAATATTTTTTTTTTTTGTCCCAAGAGATTGAATAATGAAAAAAAAAAAATATATATATTTTTTTTACAAAAAGTTGTCACTAAATGATATATTGCTCAAACATGTCATGGGCATATGTAGAAATACACCCCAAAATACATTCTGTTGCTTCTCCTGAGTACGGGGATACCACATGTGTGGGACTTTTTGGGAGCCTAGCTGCGTACGGAACCCCAAAAACCAATCACCGCCTTCAGGCTTTCTAAGGGTGTAATTTTTTTATTTCACTTCTCACTGCCAATCACAGTTTCGGAGGCCATGGAATGCCCAGATGGCATAAAACCCCCCAAAATGACCCCATTTTGGAAAGTAGACACCCCAAGCTATTTGCTGAGAGGTATGGTGAGTATTTTGCAGATCTCGCTTTTTGTCACAAAGTTTTGAAAATTGAAAAAAAGAAAAAAAAATTTTTTTTTCTTTACTTTCTTCATTTTCAAAAACAAATGAGAGCTGTAAAATACTCACCATGCCTCTCAACAAATAGCTTGGGGTGTCTACTTTCCAAAATGGGGTCATTTGGGGGGGTTTTGTGCTATTTTGGCATTTTATGGCCTTCGAAACGGTGATAGGTAGTGAGGAGTGAAATCAAAAATTTGCACCCTTAGAAATCCTGAAGGCGGTGATTGGGTTTCGGGGCCCCGTACGCGGCTAGGCTCCCAAAAAGTCCCACACATGTGGTATCCCCATACTCAGGAGAAGCAGCAAAATGTATTTTGGGGTGCAATTCCACATATAACTATGGCATGTGTGAGCAATATATCATTTAGTGACAACTTTTTGAAAAAAAAAAAAAATCTTTTTTATTTTTGTCTTTATTCAATCACTTGGGACTAAAAAAAAAAATATTCAATGGGCTCAACATGCCTCTCAGCAAATAGCTTGGGGTGTCTACTTTCCAAAATGGGGTCATTTGGGGGGGTTTTGTACTTCTCTGCCATTTTAGCACCTCAAGAAATGAAATAGGCAGTCATAAATTAAAAGCGGTGTAAATTCCAGAAAATGTACTCTAGTTTGTAGACGCTATAACTTTTGTGCAAACCAATAAATATACGCTTATTGGCATTTTTTTTACTAAAGACATGTGGCTGAATACATTTTGGCCCAAATGTTTGACTAAAATTGAGTTTATTAGATTTTTTTTTATAACAAAAAGTAGAAAATCTCTTTTTTTTTCAAAATTTTCGCTCTTTTTCCGTTTATATCGCAAAAAATAAAAATCACAGAGGCAATCAAATACCATCAAAAGAAAGCTCTATTTGTGGGAAGAAAAGGACGCAAATTTCGTTTGGTTACAAAATTGCATGACCGCGCAATTACCAGTTA
>CM053026.1:113019123-113084298 GCA_028564925.1 Lithobates sylvaticus
ACAGACCCCCCCCACATAATGTATGTACCCAGGAGGTCTCCATACCAAGTCCCTATACTCATTTTACAGACCCCCCCCCCCCCACCCCATATAAATGTACCTAGGAGGTCTCCATACCAAGTCCCTATACTCATTATACAGACCCCCCCCCCCCCATGTAATGTATGTACCCAGGAGGTCTCCATACAAAGTCCCTATACTCATTATACAGACCCCCCCCCCATATAATGTATGTACCTAGGAGGTCTCCATACCAAGTCCCTATACTCATTATACAGACCCCCCCCCCCCCCCCATATAATGTATGTACCCAGGAGGTCTCCATACCAAGTCCCTATACTCATTATACAGAACCCCCCCCCCCCCATATAATGCATGTACCTAGGAGGTCTCCATACCAAGTCCCTATACTCATTATACAGCCCCCCCCCCCATATAATGCATGTACCCAGGAGGTCTCCATACCAAGTCCCTATACTCATTATACAGACCCCCCCCCCCCCCCCCCAATATAATGTATGTACCCAGGAGGTCTCCATACCAAAGTCCCTATACTCATTATACAGACCCCCCCCCCCCCCCCCCCCCCCCCCCATATAATGCATGTACCTAGGAGGTCTCCATACCAAGTCCCTATACTCATCCATTATACAGACCCCCCCCCCCCAATATAATGTATGTACCCAGGAGGTCTCCATACCAAGTCCCTATACTCATTATACAGACCCCCCCCCATATAATGCATGTACCTAGGAGGTCTCCATACCAAGTCCCTATACTCATCCATTATACAGACCCCCCCCCCCCCCATATAATGTATGTACCTAGGAGGTCTCCATACCAAGTCCCTATACTCATTATACAGACCCCCCCCCCATATAATGTATGTACCTAGGAGGTCTCCATATGAAGTCCCTCTACTCATCTATTATACAGACCCCCCCCCCTCTCATATACTCACTTGTGGTGCAGCAGGCGCTCGGTGCTCAGCGTCTCCCCGCTGTGGTGCTGGTGATGGGGGTGAGAGGGGAGCAGAGGAGAGCGGCTCAGGCTGGGGGAGTGCGGGTACATCCTCCTCCGCCTCCCGGCTCGGACCGCACATTAGCCTGGGGGTGCCAGGCCGCAGCCGGCCGCTCGCCTGACTGGTCAAACCGAGGACGCAAACGATGGGGGAGAGACGTCTGACAGGAAGTCGGAGGCTCCGGAGGAAATGGCGGACAGCAGTTTGGAGGAAGACACGGGGAGGGGGCGGCGACAATACGGTGTCACGGGGAAGCCGGGGAGGAACAGGACGACATGAGAAGCAACAAGCCTCACGTGGTCAGGGTTGACCAATCAGGAGACAGAAACACCTCCCACGAGCGATCACCGAGCTCCCCTTTCTGTATGGGTGTGAGAGGACAGTATTTCTGGTCATGAGAGGTCACAGCGCCCCCTGGCGGGTGGATATGTGTGGTGAAAAGAGGAGGACAAACCGAGCACTGCGCTGACTGTAATCCTGAACAAGCTGACATGTGGATTTCACTTCCTTCCCAGTAGCAATATTTCCACCTTGTCCAGCACAGCTCCTGTCCACTAACTGCAGGCATAGATTAACCACTTGACCTCCGGAAATCATTTACCTGCCTTCATGACCAGGCCATTTTTTGCGATATGGCACTGTGTTACTCTGTCAATTGCGCGGTCATGTGATGTTGTACCCAAATAAAATGTATGTCATTTTTCCCCACAAATAGAGCTTTCTTTTCGAGGTATTTGATAACCGACAATTTTGAAAAAAATATATATACTGTATTTTATTCATTCTGCTATAAAAAATATACAATAAAAAATTAAAAAAATCGAATTTCTTCATCAATTTAGGCCAATATGTATTCTGCTACATATTTTTGGTAAAAAAAAAAAATCCCAATAAGCGTATATTGATTGGTTTGCACAAAAGTTATAGTGTCTACAAACTATGGGATATATACTGGGATTTTTATTTATTTTTCTCATACTAGTAATGTCGGTGATCAGCGACTTATAGCGGGACTGCGATATTGCGGCGGACATTAGGACACCAACTGACACTTTTGAACTTTGTGGGAACCAGTGATACTAATACAGTGGTCAGTGCTAAATAATATGCACTGTCACTGGCACTGGCTGGGAAGGGGTTAGACATCTTGGGCAATCAAAGGGTTAACTGTGTGCCTATCCAGTGTTTTTGTGTACTGTATTAGGTACTTTTACTTAGGGAAGTGATGGATTTTATGGGACACAAAATCCACCCCCCCATCAGAACAAAGCTCTGCTTTGTTTACATAGGCAGAGCTCCGTTCTGTGTCTCTGCCCAACGATCGGCGGGTGCCGAAGGGCATACATTGCCCCACACCCGAAGATTGGCTTCTACTGTAAATAATCACAGCAAAAGCGGCATGCCAGCGCCCCCTCCCCCTCCCAGGTGGAAGTGCAAAATCACGTATATATGTGATTCTGCACAGGAGGGCCGCCCTGTAGCAGTATATCTGCTATGGGGCAGTCTTTAAGTGGTTAAAGCTGTATTAAACTCAAAAGCAAACATCTACTATATTGCAGCTTACCAATTCTGTATTAGTTTCCTTTTTAGGTGATCCAGATGGGAAGTCTGTTGTTTTTCACAGCACAAACTCGTTAGCAGAATGTATCAGTTTACATGGATGAGACGAACCACTTAAAGGAGAAGTACAGCCAAAGCTTGGCTGTACTTCTGTTGTTCGTTTTGCACTATTGTGACCTGTTTTCAGCTGACAGCAGGCTGAAACCCGCTGTCGGCTGATGTCACAGAGCCAGTCCATGCTTGGGAAGGATCGCGACCATATGGATCTGCCCACGTACCTGGACCGGCACTCGTCTCAGCCTCTCAGCGAGCCGATGAGAGCCTGAGACGGCTGCTCCTGCCCCCTCTGCAGCCCAGCGCTCCAGTGAGTGCAGGGGGCAAAGCAGAGAGCCATTAACTGACAGTCACTGGCTCTCTGCTCACGGAGCTCTGAGAACTGAGCGATCTGCAGTGTTTGAACGCTCGGTTCTGATTGTTAGAGCCGGCGGGGACAGATTCAGCATTGGACCGATGCTGTATCAAGGTAAGTAAGTAAAACATTTTTAGAAAACCCTTACGTTTCTTTTAACACTGGCAGGGCTGTTTACAATGATCAGCTTTAATTTATTCACGTAAAAGTCCAGGGCTTTTTTTCTCAGAAAATAGGTGCAGGAACTCAAGCACGACCCCTCAAAACCCCAACATACACCCTCCAAACTGCATCAAATAATGAATGTAGACAAATTTCACTAACAGTGGGAGGGTCTTAAAGGGACACTAAATACCAGGAGTGCCATACGTACAAAGTGTAGAGTTTTTTTTTTGGGGGGGGAAGGGGTGTTAGTGCAGAGTTCAGGAGTGCGCTACATACATAGTGAAGAGTTCAGGAGTGCATTATGTACATAGTGCAGAGTTCAGGAGTGTGCTATGTACAGAGTTCAGGGGTGCGCTACGTACATAGTGCAGAGTTCAGGGGTGCACTACGTACATAGTGCAGAGTTCAGGGGTGTGCTGCGTGCAGAGTTCAGAGGTGTGCTGCATACAGAGTGCAGAGTTCAGGGGTGTGCTGCATACAGAGTGCAGAGATCAGGGATGCACTACGTACATAGTGAAGTGTTCAGGGGTGTGCTATGTATAGAGTCCAGAGGTGCATTACTTACATAGTGCAGTGTTCAGGGGTGCATTATGTACATAGTGCAGAGTTCAGGGGTGTGCTACATACATAGTTCAGAGTTCAGGGGTGTACTGCATACAGAGTGCAGAGTTCAGGGGTGCGCTACGTACATATTGCAGAGTTCAGGGGTGCGCTGCATACAGAGTGCAGAGTTCAGGGGGTGTGCTGCATACAGAGTGCAGAGTTCAGGGTGTGCTGCATACAGAGTGCAGAGTTCAGCCTTCTTCCCCAGCTGCTTACCTCTGCCTCCCCCATCCACATTACCCTTTTACCTCTCTTTGGGTCTGACCTCTTCATACAGCCCTCCCCCTCCACTGCCCCATCCTCTCTCCCCCCTTAAATGCTCCACCATCTCTTACTTTTGTTGCTGTATTAAACCGAAGCACCCAGTCAGCTCTAGTACCTCCTCGCCCACTGTTGGTGGCTCTGCCTCTTTCACTTGCAGGGAGACCATCCAGTGGGGGTGTCGGCATTTGCACTGCACCCTGGGCACCTGCATCTCCCTTGTCCCCATCCTGCACTCAGAGGGAGCCGCTCAGGAGATCTGATATGGGAGCCATTGGGAGACAAGCTGTCACTTGTAAACACAGAAGCCAGACTTCTGTGTTTACTAGTGATAGTGGTGAGCAGAGGGCCTGAGCCCAGCTGAAAAAAAGCCCTGTGTAAAACATTTATCACCAAAGGAACAAACCTGTTTTCTGTAACTGATTATGAAGTGTGAGCTGGAGTTCCTACTGACCAGATTACCAGGTGAAAACAGAGGGAAAAAAGACACTGCACTAGATAATCTGTATCTTATCCTATAGTTATAGATCCACAAGAATATAATAATGTGCATAAGATAGTAAACATACAACTGGTGTAAAGTGCAAGTGCAAAATATAGCAAAAACAAATAATGTGCACAAAATCTGTAAACGCACAATTAAAACGCACAAATAAATATAAAGTGCCAATAGTGCCAAAAAAACTCTGTGAGGTTATATGGACCCCTTAGAGTTACAAGGTGCCATGCACAATAACACACCAAGAAATAAAATATCAATAATAATAATATTAGATGAAAAAAGTGCTAAATGCATACATATGTGATAGCAAACATGTATAAATAAAAGATTTATAAAAAAAAGGTGCAAGTGCATAAACCACACAAGTGTCTCTATATTATTAAAAAAACAGTTCTTTGTGGCAGCCTGTCTTGGGATGTGATAAGAAACACAAAATGTTGATTGATGTGAGACTAGATGCAGGTGATGTGATTTCCGGTGATCATACTATTGACATGCTTGTTACATCCAACCGTGGCTCTGAATCATGCATAGGTGAAATCCGGGAACCCCTTATGGTAATAAGCTCACCTCAGAGTGTGTGACCAGCTTTTACACTGAGTCAAAACACGCATATGAACCAATATAGGGTTCTCAGCTGTTTCACTGGATTAGTAGTATTCTCAGTGCAATGATCTCAGAGGCACATGAAAAAAGGAAAAAGACTAATAGTGCAATACTGTTTTTCAAAATTTAATAGACAAGTTAAAAACCATTCCCCCGCCGGGGTACTCACATGTATAAGGTGCGTCAGTGCACCGTACTTCATAAGACTGAATAAAATACTGTAAACAGTATAGGTATGGCTTGTATCCCCTCCAGGCAGGTGTACTGTCTCTCGCTCCATCTTGGCCCCTCCCCTACGCATGTCGATACTCAGGGTGTGGCGTATCTTCCTCAGGGGGTCATCCCTTTCTCTTGTTATGTTATGTTTTCCCCACTGATCTTTTATTATGGGGTCTTGCTAAAAAGAATATGAAAATGTGTCATGAGTGCATTTTGTGAAGCCTTCCGGGAGCTCAAATGTGGAAACACTGACTCATAAATGAACTTCAATAGTGCTTGTGGTCCCTATAAGCAGCCCAGCAGATAACTTACCCTGTACACCATACAGACTCTTTTCTTACCTCACTTCCCTGCTGTGATAGCCCATGGAGTTATCAGGACTTTGAATACTCTGATTTTCTGCTGTTGCAGCCTAGTTTTAGCAATCTTGGGACAGGAGGAATTGGCCGCTAGGGGCCAGAAGAACTGTTTTTGGCTGCTGCACATCCAAGTTAAGCCCCAACTGCTCGATAGGAACCCATGTGTATAGGAGGCTGCCTGGAGAAAGCGCCAGAGACCCACATGGGTGGAGTCGAGTGGGACCCCCGCAGAACCCTGGAGCTGCATGTAAGCCAGGAAAGGTTCTTGAGCAATTGGGAGGCAAGGGTCAGGATATGCTGCTGTTGTTGTTTGTGTGTGTCTTCAGGGAAGGGATGGGGGGCGCTTCAGGAGACCCAGAAAAGTTGCTTTGGGTTCCATGTGCGAGGCGTTGGGCTGTGTGTCAGAAAGCAGTGAGTAGACCATGCAGTTGTGCTGTGCTGTGCTGCCAGCAGGAGAAGCTAGGCTAAGATCTTTGCTGTTGTGAGCCCACTGGTGAGAGCCTGAGAGCTATTGAAAGATTCCTGCTGGCTGATGGAGAGGTAAGCTGACTTGCAGAACCACATGCTGCGTGCTGCTATTGCTATATGCCTAGTGGGGCACCCTGAGGCTGCTGCTGAAAGAGACCATCTGCAGCTGTGAGCTCAGGACCACATGACTGCTGTTACTGCATGTTGTTCCAGTACCCTGCATTTCCAGTGTTCTGCTGTGGATACAGAGTTAGGGACCTCCAAGAGGGAGAGGCTGTGAACATCATCCTTAAAGGAGAAGTACAGCCAAAGCTCGTTTAGCTGTACTTCTCCTGTGGATCACAGGAGTGTAGTTTATTCTGCACTCCTGTGACCTGTTTTCAGCTGACAGCGGGCTGAAGTCAGCTGACGCCACAGAGCTGGTCCAGACTCAGGAAAGATCTCAACCATATGGTCAGGATCCACCCACATGCCTGGACCAGCACCTGGCTCAGCCTCTCAAATAGCCACTGAAAGCCTGAGTCAGCCGCTCCCGAAACCCCCACAACAGCCCAGCGCTCCAGTGAGCACATGGGGGGTCAGCCAGTGACTGACAGTCACCGTCTCCCTGCTCAGGGAGTTGTGGTAATCGAGTGATCAGCGGTGTTTGATCGCTTGATTCTTATTGTTAGAGTCGGCGGGGGACAGATGCATCCGGCGGGGTACAGTAGGTAATTATGATTATACAATAAAAACAAACCCC
This sequence comes from Lithobates sylvaticus, assembly GCA_028564925.1. Taxonomy (NCBI): domain Eukaryota; kingdom Metazoa; phylum Chordata; class Amphibia; order Anura; family Ranidae; genus Lithobates; species Lithobates sylvaticus. Next base: position 113,026,039 of record CM053026.1, read on the forward strand.
ATACTTCTCTTCTAATCGTCATGAGTAGTGAGAGGCCTCTGGCCATTTTTGTCTCATTGCTTAATCTGGCCTTGGGGTTACAAATACTCCCAGAAGGGAAAAGTGAGTGCTCTAATGAGAATCTAAGGGCCCCAACACCAACATGACTGTATTACAATTATGTAGCCCACTGGCCAGTGGAATCGGCAGGGCTGTCAGTTTTCAGATGTCATCCTAAATTGTTCTGAAGTTGCATTGTATTTAGGGCCGCATTTTAATAATCGATTAGTTGGCTAATAATTGTTTCAATTAATTGGATAAAAACCTCAAAGAAAGTTTGATGTATAATTTAGTTAATTTGTAAAGTTAAAAAAAAAGACAAATTATTCTTGAATATCTATATGCAGTGATAAATATAAATAATTAGCTATAAGGTTGGGGAATAAAACATCTAATGCACTCTGAGAATAGTAGGCAGAAGAGATGTATTAGAGGTTGAATATGGTACATATCATGAGACTCATAGATCAACATTTTTATTTCAAGAAAAAACACTTTAAAAAGACCTAAAACGCTGTTTTGCGTGTAGCGCTACCCCGCAGGAGCCGCTTAAGTAGGTTTGTTGCGTACTCTGCCTCTCAACCCCAATAACAGTCTCTGCCCCTCTTGGCACACCTGGCAATAGTGTAAGTGCAATGACCAATGGGAAACACACACGTTAGGATAAAACACAGAAATTGTCTTTACTGCAATATTTCTGTGGAAAAGTAACAGTATATATATATTCAAGTAATCAACTAGACAGCAATAACTGACATTAAGAGCAATATAGCTTAATACAATATCCAGGCTGCTTTCAGGGGGTTCCAACCCTGAGAATGTCCCCAAGAGCAGAGGCACACTTAAATGGCAAATAAATCACAATATGACACTTTATATCGGATTGGTTACTTCTACTCAATTTTGGCTCTATGAGTCCAGGCAGGAGGAGAGCAGAAAACTGACCTTCTTTATGTCAGACCTCTCTCTTCTTTCTCCTGACACCACAGGCCCAACTACAAACACTGTACCCAGATCAACGTTCAATGAATTAACCCTCAAGGCAAACAACCCTGCACATCCCCTTCATATACAGAGTCCTGAACATGCGTGTGCATGCCCGTATGGCACAAGTAACTTCAGTCCCTTAGAGAAGGAGGAGGCCTTGTGTCTTCAGCTAGCCACTGTCGTTGGTGCACTTAAACTCCTGAATGGCAGAGCCAGTCAATACAACCACGAATTACCAAACAAAGAATGCAGGATCTTTCTTAGGAAGGTGAATACAGGCAATGGTGTCTGTATACATTGTCTCTGTATCTGGATGGCCTGATGTCCTGTGGCACTACGAGTGTCAGCAAGGTGACTAACAGCAATGATGTCTGTATACAGTGTCCATTCAACTCTGTGTGCAGTGTCCTTGTTTCCTGCAAATGGGCAAATGGGCAAATGCCTTCTCACCCAATCCTGCTGTCAAGGCCCAAAGAAACGTCCTGGAAGAGGCAGGCTCTTCTAGTGACCCGACTGGTCCACTCACATCGGAATACCTCACACCGTCGATGCAGATGCATCTGGATATGCACTTGGGATTCCCCTCTCACAGGCTGGATGTCCTATCCAATGTGCCGACCAGCTGTGGATGCCTGAAACAATGCGGTGGACTGACCTGGGAGGCAGCACCTCTCCCCTAAGTCTAATCTCTTCCTCTGCCCCGTGGAGTTTAAGAAATCTACTCAGATCAGCAAGATGGAGTCTCTAGTTCCTTTCCCCCGAGCAGGCTGGCTATTGTAGTTCTGTCTCCATAGAAAGCGATGGGGCTGTTTTAGATGGGGACTACATATCCCAGAATCCTTTGCAGCTGCTGTTTGTTAAAGTCCTTCTGATTTGCTCCTATAATTGCTCCTGTCATTGACTCCCCTCATCCTGCCAATAGGGACACATGGAAGGATGCAGAGTGAGCAGCTCTGTATGTCTGTGTGAGTCAGTGAGGAGAAAACGGAGGGGGTAAATTCCACCGCAGCTGCTGGTAGGCACTTTCTCTCTCACAGAAGATCCTTGGCTAGCTTGGCCAGGCCACGGGATACGCAGAGCACCTGCTACATGCGGATTGTAAAATAATATTTTGCATGACAGACTCCGTTATCATAGGCAGGTTGCTTGATACAAGCTACCTGCGCCTGTTTTCACTTATGCTGGCCATACATGAACAAAATGTTTCCTTTGAAAATATTAATTTTCAGAACGTTCTTTCTATTATCTAATCGATAGTGGGGTCAAATTTGTGGTCGACTTCCGTGTCTATATATAAATCTTTTATATTAAAGTAATACTAAAGGCTGAGACTTTCTTCATGGATATAATAATTTTAAATATAATGCACAATGCTGGTAAACGTTTACTTTAAATTGTAATGCCTTATATTTCCTCCAGTTTATCATCATCCAGCTTCTCTGGGTTCCAATGCTGATCTTCCCTGCACAGAGCCCTTAAAGTTATTTTAAACATTGGATAGTTAAAAAAATAAACATGGTATACTTAGCTGCTCTGTGTAATGGTTTTGCACAGAGCAGCCCTGATTCTCCTCTTCTGCAGTCTCCTCCCAGTGCTTCTGGCTCCTCCTGCCCTTATAGCAAGCTGAAAAGTATAGTATAGAGAGCCCCTATAGCAAGGTAAAAAAAAAAACGTTTGCCTTTAGAATAACTTCCTTCTCCTGCCCAGGACTACATGTCCCACAAGACATTACGCATCACACATTCACAAGTTCTCAGACACTTACTAACATGTATGAATTGTACACTGAGCTGTATGTGTGCTGCACTGTATTTTCTGATATGTAAAAAAAATAATGCATTCTGTATGCATGCCAACTAATCGGCTGACCAACTAATTAATTATGAAAATAGTTGACAACTGTTTTCATAATCGATTATAATCGATTATGTCAATTTAGGCCCCTTTCACACTGGGGCGGTTTTCAGGCGGTACAGCGCTAAAAATAGCGCCTGTACACCGCCTGAAAAAACCGGCCCCATTCACTCCAGTGTGAAAGCCGGCGGGCTTTCACACTGGAGCGGTGCGCTAGCAGGACGGTAAAAAAAGTCCTGCTAGCTGCATCTTTGGAGCGGTGTAGGAGCGGTGTATTTACCGCTCCTATACCGCTCGTTCCCATTGAAATCAATGGGAAACCGCGGGGATACCGCCCGCAAACCGCCGCTGCAGCGGCGGTTTGCGGAGGTTTTTAACCCTTTTGCGGCCGCTAGCGGGGGTTAAAACCACCCCGCTAGAGGCCGCATACCGCGGGTAAAGCGATGGTAAGCAGCGCTAAATATAGCGCTGCTTTACCGTCGCCGCCCCGCACCGCTCAGGTGTGAAAGCAGCCTAATTGTATTTGTCTAACTCACCACTTTCTCCTCACAGGGATTTACTCCCTTTAATAAAGCTCAACCTAAAATAATTCCAGGTATGTCTGTGTAATTCAGGTCAATGTAAGAAGAGGTCATCACTGGAGCTACTTTGGGGGAGTTGTGTTGCTATGGCTATTTTTTGATAATTTGTATAGCTTAGATAAGTGAATTGTTAGATTTTAAGACCATGTGTTGTTTTAAAAGGTAGGCCTCCCCTACTGATATGCAAATGAGCCAGACAGTTGTCCAGGATTCCTTCTTGCCCCTTTCTCAGTGTAATGACCAAGTCAACAAGCCCAACAGCCTACATGGATTCAGTCACTACTGCCAGGTTGTGCAAAGAACAGGAACTACTGGTCAGTGTTAGATAAGTGACAGCAGTTGTAACCTATTCTAAAATAGCCACACTGATGACACAAGAAATAGAAATGGTAACCTGGCTATCTACAAGGGTCAAGGCACAACCTGGAGAGATGCCACAAGCTAATATACCTAAGAAGTCACCAGCTTCTTTGATTTGTTACAATTGTGAGTATGTAGAGTACTTCAAGTGAAAATGCCCAACCAAAAAAAAAAATTGCGAGGGCCCTGGTTGAAAGCATTCGTCAAGTGACAGACTAGATCAGCTTTTGGAGGGTCCCAGGTGAAATCTCCAGATGGGTGCAAGACCACCTCAGTTAGCTTCCATTCAAGACATGGTGCTTCATCCTTCAAGAAGAGCTGCTTTTGATTGTCTGCCAGGAAAAAGTGATGGAGACCCATATGGGCAGCATGGGGAGCGTTTTGTATGATTGTTTCATGTACCAAAGTTTGACATTGAGCCAAGCACATTTTGCGCATTCATCTGCCATTTTGTCGTGCAAAAAATGCACTACTGCTACCTACGTTTGGGGTGCCATTAGGAAATAATAGCATCACACAAGCATTGCACATTTTCGTGCACAGAAATGCATATTTCTGCCCACTTCTCCACTATGCGTAGATGTGAATGGGGCCTTATTAGCAATTTTATTTCAGTGACAGAATTTCTTTAATAGAAAATAGACATATTTTACTGAAAGATACTGATGTTAGCTGCTTCCTTGTTTCCATACAGCACTCATGAAACTATTGTAAGGCCCCTTTCACACTGGGTGCGGGAGCCGCGGTGACGGTAAAGCAGCGCTATATTTAGCGCTGCTTTACTGTCGTTTTAGCCCGGTATTCTGCCGCTCGCGGGGCAGTTTTACCCCCGCAAGCGGCCGAAAAAGGGTTAAAATCCCCCGCAAAGCGCCGCTTTGTAGGGGTATTGCCGCGGTATTACCGCGGTGTCCCATTGAAATCAATGGGTAGGAGCGGTATAGGAGCGGTGAATACACCGCTCCTATACCGCTCCAAAGATGCTGCTAGCAGGACTTTTTTTACCGTCCTGCTAGCGCACCGCTCCAGTGTGAAAGCCCGCCGGCTTTCACACTGGAGTGAATGGGGCCGTTTTTTTCAGGCGGTGTACAGGCGCTATTTTTAGCGCTGTACCGCCTGAAAACCTGCCCAGTGTGAAAGGCGCCTAATTGTTTTAACTTGTTACCTTGCTACAGAGGAATTCACATTTACTGTAACCTTTTGCTAAACAATTGACCAGTCAAACTGTCAAACTGACCACCCTAGTACTGCTAGGCGGAAGCACTTATCACTGTGCTACCCACCATTTTCCAGTGTTTCTCTTCTCCCTCAGTTTCTCTCCTTCCCTTAGCCCAGTGCTAATGGATAGATGCAGGGGAAGGGCTAACAAGGGCCCAACGTTCTCCGTATTAATCAATGACGTTATGGGTTGTTAGGGTGCCGGCGGCTAGAAGGTTGCCATGGTGCACAATGAAAACTTGTGGCTTTGTGTAACTAAAGGAAAGGCTTGATCAACCCACTGACTGACTGGTATACAATTTTTAGGCATTTTGCCAAGGCACCCCAGAAGAAGCATACAGACACCCTAGAGTGCCTGGGTACCCTGGTTGAAAAAGGCTGCTCTAGTGAATAGAGCAAGAAAAGACAATGTTATGGGTTATGAATATTTATTTCTCTATTTTAAATCACTAGGAGGTTTATTGCCAGTGGTGCGGGCTGGGGAAGGAGATAAACATTCAGAAAGCCCTTCCAGAAGAACATTTTGCCTCTGCAGCTTTGCCTGAAGAGGACGTGAGTCCAGGGACCCAGTCTTTGCCACCCAGGCTCCTGGATAGGAGATCCATTGTGAGGAAACTTTTTTTGTCTTTGGGGCCTGCTACCTGGGGAGGCTTCATTAGCTTCAGAACCCAGTCACAGCGAATGAGAAATGTGCCTATGTTAGGACCTGGGAGATAGGAAGGTAGATAGAAAAGGAGAGCACTTTCAGAAAGCTTGTGCAGCCAATTGCTGGTCTCAGCTTAAAGCTACACATTGAAGATTTGCTGGGCTCAGTTTAAAGGCACACATTGAGGAATTGCTGGTTCCAGCCTAAAGACATATCCTTGGCCCATGAGAGGGGTTGAGCACAATAAAATAAACATTCCTCAGTAAACTGTTAAAATTCTTACCCCAAGCACTTGCAGTTTACAGCTTTGCTGCTGGCTCATGCTCTCTCAGTGCTGCTTCCCTGAACTTCCAATCTTTACAGCGGTGTAGGCAACCTTAAAGAGGTGGCGATTTACCTGAACAACATGGGAGAAGTCAAAGATCACCTAGCACAGTGTCGCCTCCTCACACCTGACTTAAACCTTGAATTGCCGTTCTACCATGTCGCAATCGTGCAGGTTATAGTAGAAGTCTATGGCTAAGCACAGCAAACGCGCAGAAAAGCTGCAGGTACACTGCACTGCACCCGAGGTGTGGGTAAACCACAGCGCATCAGTGTGAAAGCATCTCCTCTTTCCTGCTGCTGACACCATTCTGGAGACCTCTAGCTGGGATAAGAGGTGGAGTGCAGTTGGTATCACTCCGCATGGAGTAAGGAAAGAAAAACTCTGCTCTAGGTGAGTAACGGAAAACAGGTGAGCTGGGGAATGGACTCCTCCCACGGGTGCTAGCCTCGGCTTGCCGGCCGTGCAATGGGTACAAGAAACAATGATTGGCTGCACACCGAAGTGATAGAAAGTCTCTTTATTGTAAATCCATAAACATGAATGACAACACAGGATGGTAAAAGCAGGTACAGGTAGACATGTTTCACATAGCAATGCTGTGCTTATTCATTACTAAGCACAGCATTGCTGTGTGAAACGCGTCTACCTGTACCGGCTTGTGAAACGCGTCTACCTGTACCTGCTTTTACCGTCCTGTGGCACTGTCATTCATGTTTATGGATTTTACAATAAAGAGACTTTCTATCACTTCGGTGTGCAGCCATCCATTCCTTCTTCACTCCGAATGGGACAGGCGCCAGCACTACAGAGGAGGCATTGGCTCTTGCTTCCTACTACAACTCCAACTTTACAAGTAGTCCCTCTGCATTGCACTCTGAAGCTCTGGGAAGCCCAGACCGCGATCTACCAGTCACCTGTCTGCAATCTACTGGTAGATCGCCATCCACAGTTTGCTGACCCCTGATTTACAGGAATGAGTTAAAGAGGAGCTCCAGCCCCCCCCCCCCACCAAAAAATTTAAAGTCAGCAGCTACAAATAATGTAGCTGCTGACTTTTAATATTAGGACACTTACCTATGCAGGGATCTCGCAATGTCGGCACCCCAGACTATTTTTATATCAGTTCTCGGGTGCTGCCGCCTGCCATTTCTTGTAAGGGAAACCGGCAGTGATGTCTTTCAGTAGATCCTTATAGATTTCTATGGAGCCAGATATTGAGACTTCAGACACTTCAGGCATATGGTGCTAGGAGTCTATAAGCTTCCACTGCACACATGCGTGAAGCCGGAAAGAAGATTTTGGCCACAGGCTGTAAACATTGCTGAAGGATGTGGCTGTCAGTTTCAGGTAAGTATGCATCTTGGTTGGGAAAGTTTGGGAAACTTTGATTAGGGAACTATGCAGGCAGGATACGTGTGTAAAGCTAGCCATAAACTTTAAAGTGGAGTTCAAGCCTCTTAAAAAAAAAAAGTAAAGTCAGCAGCTACAAATAATTTAGCTGCTGACTTTTAATATATGGACAAGTAAACAGGGGATACTAATGCGCAAACCAATAGGGAATCAAAGGTGAGCAGCTGCCAACATGAAAAGTGTTCTCACACTAATAAATGATTATCAAGATAATGTGGCGCTTACTGCATAAAAAAATATAAAATTATTAATAAATAACTACTCAAAGTGACACAACTAGTGCAGATACCGCAATGTGCAAAAAATATATAATAATCCAATATGCAAAATAGCAAATGTGCAATTGGCAATATCCAATGTGCAAATAACACTCAGTGAATTAAATGTGCAAAAAATTAATAACCCAAAGAAGTATGCAATTCAGCAGACTAATGAGATAGATTTTTTTATTAGTAATGGCGGTGATCTGCATTTTTTATTGGGACTGCGACATTGTGGCGGACAGATAAGACACTTTTGACCCTGTTTTGGGACCAGTGACATTTTTACAGCAATCAGAGCTAAAAAATAGCCACTAATTACTGTGTAAATGTCACTGGCAGGGAAGGGGCACTATGGGGCGATCAAGGGGTTAAATGTGTTCCCTCAGCCGTTTTAACTGTAGGGGAGATGGGCTACCTAGGACATGACAAAAATCACTGCTCCCGATGACAGGGAGCAGCAAATCCCTGTCATGTCACTAGGCAGAATAGGGAAATGCCTTGTTTACATAGGCATTTCCCTGTTCTGCCTCTCTTCCTCACGATTGCAGGCCACTGGCGGACATCGAGTCTGTGGGACCCACCGGCACGCTCTCACCAGCGGCGTGCGTGCGCCCGCTAGCCCGGGATTACGAAGGGTTCGTACGGGTATGCCCTTTTGAGCACCCGTGCCATTCTGCGGACGTACATCGGCGTGCTGCGGTCGGGAAGCGGTTAAAGTAGAACTATGGGCAAAACTTTTTTTTTTTCATTTTGGATAGAGTAAGGGAGGGTTATAACTCCTATCTGATTTTTTTCACCATCTCTGTCCCATTGCAGAGATATCCCTTCACTTCCTGTCCCATAGCCAAACAGGAAGTGAGAGGAAATCTCTGGAAATTAAAGGAATATCTTGGGGACCCCCAGGCCACAAGAACTAGTGTCTCCATTGGAAAATTTCCCCTCTATTACTTTTCTGGGGACAACCCAATATTTGGTGTTTTCTTTTACTTTAACTTTCAATGATAATGGTAAACAGGACAAATAGAGAGGATGAAAAACGGGGGCACAGACAGCAATACAAATTGACAGGGGCTCTAATCCCTCTCCACTCTATCCAAAACTAAAAAAAAAGTTTTACCTTTAGTTATACTTTAAAGGCTGAGCTAGCAAACTAATAATCTGCAGATTATGATGAACCCCTTTAAATTCATGACCAGTGTTGGTCATCTTACTTTAAAAAAAGTAATTAGTTAAGTTACAAATTACTTCTCCCAAAAAGTAATTGCGTTAGTAACTCAGTTACCACATTGGAAAAGTAATTAGTTACTCAGCAAAGTAACTGTGACTTTTTTTTTAATATTCTAAGGGGCAGGTCTAGTATTACTGTAAGCAAGGGGCGCGTTCCCCCCTGCACGTCTATTTCCCCTTTGTACCCCCCTGCACGTCTGTTCCCCCCCCCACACATATATCTGTTCCCTCTATGGACCCCACTACACGTCTGTCACCCCCCCCCCCCACACACACATATATCTGTTCCCCCCTCTGTACATCTGTCGCCCGCAAACTCAAGGATCGGATCGTTCCTCGGATCAGAGTCACGGATCGGATCATTTTTCGGGTCATCAAATAATTGAATTTGCAAAAACCTGTGAAAATTCCACCACCATATAGTCCCCACTGTAATATCCACAATCTCCCCCACTGTAATATACATCTCCCCCACTGTAATATCCATGTCATCTACCCCACTGTAATATTGGTTGAGTATGGCTGGGTATGGCTGAGCATGGCTGGGTACGGCTGGGTATCGCTGAGTATGGCTGGGTATTACCGAGTATTGCAGAGTATAGCTGGGTATTACCGAGTATTGCAGAGTATGGCTGGGTATTACAGATTATTGCAGAGTATGGCAGAGTATGGCTGGGTATTACAGAGTATGGCAGAGTATGGCAGAGTATGGCTGGGTATTACCGAGTATTGCAGAGTATGGCTGGGTATTACCGAGTATTGCAGAGTATGGCTGGGTATTACCGAGTATTGCAGTGTATGGCAGAGTATGGCTGGGTATTACCAAGTATGGCAGAGTATGGCAGAGTATTGTCTGGGTATTGGCTGGGTATTGCAGAGTATTGTCAGGGTATTGCAGAGTATTGTCAGGGTATTGGCAGGGTATTGCAGAGTATTGTCAGGGTATTGTCAGGGTATTGCAGAGTATTGTCAGGGTATTGCAGAGTATTGTCAGGGTATTGGCAGGGTATTTCAGAGTATTGTCAGGGTATTGGCAGGGTATTGCAGAGTATTGGCAGGGTATTGTCAGGGTATTGCAGAGTATTGGCAGGGTATTGCAGAGCATTGTCAGGGTATTGCAGAGTATTGTCAGGGTATTTCAGAGTATTGCAGAGTATTGGCAGGGTATTGGCAGGGCATTGCAGAGTATTGCCAGGGCATTGGCAGGGTATTGCAGAGTATTGCCAGGGTATTGCAGAGTATTGGCAGGGTATTGCAGAGTATTGCCAGGGTATGGAGGGATGGCTGTGCGCTGCTGCCATCCGATCTCTCCCCTCCACTGTACAGATCTGTACACAGAGGGGAGAGAGGAACCGGCGTTTACAAGTGATCACTCCGTCATTTGATGGAGCAATTACACTGTAAATGGCTGACGGGTGCACCAAGATGGCCGCCGCTCCGGAGCTAGGCCGAAGCCGCGGCCTTTCCTAAGGCCGAGGCCGCACAGCGCTCTGCGGATCGTCACCCGCCGCGATCCGCGACCTCGGCCTTGGCCTTAGGAAAGGCCGCGGCTTCGGCCTAGCTCTGGAGCGGCGGCCATCTTGGTACACCCGTCGGCGGTAGATGTAATTGCGGTAACGCCGCCCAAGTAATGGGAACGTCGTTACCATGAGGGGAAGAGTAATCAGTTTACTTTAACTAAGTTAGTTACATCACTGTTCATGACATATTATATTTATCACTGGCTGAAGAGTTCATATGTATATAATGCATCATTGGCAATGAAAGGGTTAATTCCTTTAATAACCGCTCCTCTATATGCTTTTCCAACACATCATTTTAAAAGAATAGGGAGCTCTGAGCCAAGCTAAACATTTACAGAAACGTGACAGATTCAGGCTAATGGTTTGCAAAAGAGTGCAATAGTTAAGTTCCAAAGTATTAGAATTAATTAAATTACCACTAGAATAATTAACACTTCAATTAATCACGCGCCTCAAAGGATGCCTCGGTAGCTGTCTGATTTTATCAGTTCTTACTAATTGCTGGAAACATTGTAAAGCCTTGAAAACAAATATTATTTGTCTTGCGAGACTTACGTGAATTTGTTTCACTTTACAAAATGATAGCGAAGCACTGCACTTCTGTAGTGGAGAAAGTAAATATAATTTTATCAGATTTTTATTTTAAGAAAAATAATATCTAAAACTCTGCGTTAGGGTTGATGGTAACGGTCACAGGGTGTGTATAAAACAATGCTTTCTGTAAGATATAGGCCTGCTGCTTAGATCCAGATACAATATTTTTTCATACCTGACACATAGCATGGGGATATTACAGAATAACATACAGTGGAAGTATGCAAGGACCAGCACATGCAGCAGCTGAAGTGTACCTACCTTAACGCTACCCAATTCACTCATCAAGGGGAGATGGATTCTACTTTATAAAAATATAAAAAGACCTTTGTGACGGACCGCCTAGCACCTTGCTTGGGTGCTTCTGCCAAGATACAGCTTCCTCCGATCTAGAACCAGGAACCTGGTATTATAGCAGAGCAATGCACCCAAGAACTAGACGACACTAGCTTAGGTGAAAACTGGAACTGACTTTATTGTATGCGTCCAGGTCTGGACATGCATTAGTCGGGCAGAGTTAACCCACATAGTTGCTCCCCATGATCTATATTCTTGGCCGCAGGGAAGAGTTGTCATCGGTAGGTGTGGGGCAGAGGCTGTGGACTCTCTGTCCAGCTGCCAGCACTTCAGCTGGGAATTCTTTACCGTTCCGGGGCTTGATCTGCTGTTGGGCATAGGGACTGACTGTCCTAACTCCCTGGAGCCATGAAGACACGGTAGGTGCTAGGCAGAGGCCAGCGGCGCTCTGCCCTGGTGCCAGCGCTTCAGCTTGGGACCCCATATTCTCCAATCTGGCTAACTGTTGGAGAGGGGGGATGGCTTCCTTTGCTCCCAGACTGTGAATCTGCTGATGGGGAGGGAGAACGACCACCTCCTCTCCCTGGTCCTTGGCCTGCCGATGGGGAGGGGGGACTGGATTCCTCCCCTTCCTTCTCTCCCAGAATCCTGGTCTGCTGCTGGGGAAGAAGAACCACCACCTTCTCACCCTGGGCCCTTGTAACTGATGCTGGTGTGGGGCAGAGGTCTTGCACACTGTCCAGTCAGCAGTGCTTCAGCTAGGAGTTCAAGCTTCTCTGCATCACCCCCAGAGGTGTTGCCAGTGCTTGGAAGAGGTCAGTATAGCTCTTCCCTGATGCCAGTGCTTCTGCTGGGTTTGCAGACAATGAGCTGGGCAGCACTGTGCCCCACAGCCAGTGCTTTGGCTGGAGAAGTTCTTCTTTCAGGAAGGCTGAAGCGGTTGTTGGTGCTGGATAGAGTTCAGCAATGTTCTGCCCTGATGCCAGCTCTTCTGCTGGAGGATCACTGGGCTGTTTTTTGCGATTCAGCACTGCGTTGCTTTAACTGACAATTGCGCGGTCGTGCGATGTGGCTCCCACACAAAATTTACGTCTTTTTTTCCCCACAAATAGAGCTTTCTTTTTGTGGTATTTGATCACCTCTGCGTTTTTTATTTTTTGCGCTATAAACAAAAAAAGAGCGACAATTTTATAAAAAACACATTATTTTTTACTTTTTCTTATAATAAATATCCCCCAAAAATATATAAAAAAACATTACGTATTCTTCTACATATTTTTGGTTAAAAAAATCGCAATAAGCATTTATTGATTGGTTTGTGCAAAAGTTATAGCGTTTAAAAAATAGGGGATCGTTTTATGGCATTTATATTAATATTTTTTTTTTTTTTACTAGTAATGGCGGCGATCAGCGATTTTTATCGTGACTGCGACATTATGGCGGACACATCGGACAATTTTGACACATTTTTGGGACCATTGCCATTAATACAGCAATCGATGCTATAAAATTGCATTGATTACTGTAAAAATGTCACTGGCAGTGAAGAGGTCAACCACTAGGGGGCGAGGAGGGGTTAAGTGTATCCTAGAAGCGTGTTTCTAACTGTCTAGGGGCGTGGCTGTGTGTGACACCACACTGATCGCTGCTCCTGATGACAGGGAGCAGACGATCAGTGTGCTGTCATTAGGCAGAACGGGGAGATGCTGTTTACATTGGCATCTCCCCGTTCTTGAGCTCCGTGACACGATCACGGGTATCCCCGCGGTGATCGAGTCCGTGGGACCAGCGGGCACGGAGCTCGCGGCAGGCGCGTGTGCACGGTGGGAAATTCTAAGTAACGTACGGGTACGTTACTTTGCCCAGCCATGCCATTCTGCTGAGGTATATGTACAGGAGCCGGTCGGGAACCGGTTAAAGGAAAAGAGTCAGTAACACTATGCAACCATAAACAAGAAAATAAATGACAATATGCACAGATTCAATAGTCTCCTAAAACAAGCTTTTCATATGTGTGAAATGCTATGAATAAGGGGGAACCCCAGGCCTGCCTATGATGTCTCTATTACACACAATGAAGTAATTTCAATACCCACGGTGTGTCCCCTTTAAGAGCCAGAGCAACAATGTTCGATGAGCAAAGCTTTGCGTTTATTATCTTCACTGGCAATGTAGGAGGTCTGTGAACAAGAATCCCTCAATATAATAGGGTGATGAGAGGAATGCGGAATAGCTGATGCAATGATGTAGTATTCCTCTGTGTGATCCAACAGTATTTAGATGTGGTGTCTTATGAAAAGCAATAAAGGTTCCTAAGCACAGCCCTCTCACCAAATCCTGAATGCAATTGATCGTCTCTCCTGGATGCAGGTGTGTTGCAGTGGCGTTCAGTCTACTGGGCTGGAGTTGAAGATGGTGTGCCCTTTGGTAGGCCACGATGCTCACAAAACCACGCAACCACACAAAATCAGGTAAGAGCCTGATCACATTATCCCAAACAATGCAAACTGTAAACAGCAATCTAATCATTAGTACATTTAAGCACTAGCCGACCAGCCCACGCAGAGATATACTGCGGCAGGTCGGCTCTCCTGCGCAAATCGCCGTACCTGTATGCCGACTCGCGAGGGCCCGCCGTCGGCGGTGCGCTCTCACTCCCATTGCATGCTGCGGGAGCAGGCCCACAGGTCGGGCGGACTAGATGTCCGCCGGCTACCTGCGATAGCCAAGTATAGAGGCAGAACCTGAAACTGCCTATGTAACCAAGGCGATTCCCTGTTCAGACAGGAGACATGACAGAGATCTACTGTTCCCAATGATCGGTAACAGTGATCTCTGTCATGTTCCAGTGAGCCCATCCCCCTACAGTTAGAACACACCTAGGGAACACACTTAACCCCTTGATTGTCCCTAGGGTTAACCCCTTCCCTGCCAGTGTCATTTTTACATTGATCAGTGCATTTCTATAGTACTGATCAATGTAATTATGTCACTGGTCCCCAAAGTGTCATTTGGGGTCATAGTTACATAGTAGGTGAGGTTGAAAAAAGACACAAGTCCAACCTATGTGTGTGATTATATGTCAGTATTACATTGTATATCCCTGTATGTTGTGGTCGTTCAGGTGCTTATTTAATAGTTTTTTTGAAATGAATGACTTGTATAGCGCTACCTATGCGAACTGAATCGCCTCAGGGCGCTTTTTACCACTGGTGTCCATCTGTGGTATAGCGCGGTCCATGCCCTGTGGGGTCCTGACACGCTTACAAACACAACATACACATATTTGGCCAATTTTATCGACAGAATCGAATTAACCTACCAGCATGTCTTTGGAGTGTGGGAGGAAACCGGAGTACCCGGAGGAAACCCACGCAGGCACAGGGAGAACATACAAACTCCAGGCAGAAGGTGTCGTGGTCGGGATTTGAACTAGCGACCCTATTGCTGCTAGGTGAAAGTGCTAACCACTACACCACTGTGCTGCCACCGATGCCTATCGATTCCTCCCCGCTGAAACCACTGCCTGTGAAAGGGAATTCCACAGCCTTGTCGTTCTTATGTCACGTACACACGATCAGAATTTCCGACAACAAGGTTCCAACCGTGTGTAGGCTCCATCGGACATTTGCTGTTGGAATTTCCGACAACAGATGTTTGAGAACTGGATCTCAAATTTTCTGACAACAAAATCCATTGTCGTAATTTCCGAGCGTCTGTAGACAATTCCGACGCACAAAATTCCACGCATGCTCTGAATCAAGTACGAGACGGAACTGCTCGGTCTGGTAAAACTAGTGTTCGTAATGGAGATAGCATATTCGTCACGCTGCAAATTTTTAAATCTTTTAATGCAGAGCATTCTCTTCTTCTTTATAATGCATGAATAATGAAGTTGTTTTGCTGCTGATTTTCACACGGAGTTCTGACAAACTTTCTTTATTATTTCTCGTGATCTCCTGAATAATCTTTCAAATTTTTTTTTATAGTGATCTACTTTTTTATTTTATCAAGATCTCCCAATTTTTTCTAGTGATCTTCATAATTTTTTTTGTCGTTTTTTGTGTCAAGTTACCACAACACCATTATTATCTTATATTTTTTAACCTCAAGGAGATTGGTTTGTATTGGTGTCCCTTGTTAATTTAAATTTGACCTTTTTTTGAAATGTACCTGCCTGCTCACAAACAAACTGTCCTTTTTGAAGTAAAACACATAGCCAAGTATTTGTGAAAAAAATAGACATTTATTAGGGTTATAACAAAATAAAGAGGAAGGCAACTCTGGCTAAACTGTTGAAATTGGCAAAGCCTTTGTACCCCAGGGCAGACATCAATTATTTGACAGGCAAAATTGGTAGCCTGAGGATTCCATTTAATAGGGAGCACAATCCGGTCCAGGACTCCGAGAGATTGGGAGAAGCAGCAGATGACATATCTGAGGCTGTGGTCTTACAACAGCCTGCGTCTTTTTCCAGACCAGACCGAACTCAGGCCATCACTCTCAAGACTTCCTTGCATGCTTAATTCCAGACTGTGGCTATGGTTTTGGAGTTGTGGCAGGAGGTGGAGGAGGAGTATGGTCCAACTCACATATATGACTTTTTTTGTGAGTTCGCCCATCACCCCCTTATTTAGGGCTTGATAGATGACTTCCTCACAAATGAGGCGTTGGCCCACCTCCATTTCCTGCATTTTGCTGGCTGCCATGCAGGCATAGGCCTCTTGAAGATTGGGGTGGTTCTGAGGGCTGCAGTAGCCTGCCCAATCAAAGAAAGCGATGACTCCTCCACGTTACTCCCCTTCCTGGGCCCTTTTGTTGGAAGGCGGAGGGGCGGAACCTGCGATTCGGTCAGGCTACTGGGCCCAGCTACCTCCTGGCTGCCACTTTCCACGGCCACCTCCTGGCTGCCACTTTCCCCTGCCTCCTCCTGGCTGAGACTTTCCACAGCCTCCTCCTGGCTGAGACTTTCCTGTGTATCAAATAGAAAAGACTATCATTCTGACCCCAGCATTTTTCATTCTTGTCCCAATCATTTTTGGCTACTACTGTCGATTGATATGTAAACCACTTTGTTAAATCAGAAATTAGTGATCAATAATAACATCTAGTTAACATCATTAATTTTGTGACAAGAAATATGTTGAACAATGCTTTACCTGACTCAGGCTGGGCTTTCCACATATTCCTGGGTGGAAGGCCCAGGTTGAACTTCGGAAGCCTCGTCTGATGTGGAAGAAAGTGTTGAAGGAAGAGTGGAAGGAAGGGTTGAGAGTGATGGCCTGATTTCAGTCTGATCTCACAAAAAACGCAGTCTGTCGTAGTACCACAGCCTGGGGACATAAACGTCATCTGCTGCTGCTCCTGATCTCATGGTATTATATGTGCTCCTCAGGCCACCAATTTTGCACTTCAAATAGGGGATGGTTGCCGTGGGAATCACTGGCTTCACCAATTCTAGCAATTGATCCAGGGCTGCCTTCCTCTTTATTTTATTATTATAAAAAGTGTGTTTCACCTGCCACAGACAGGGCAGCTCTCTATATTTATGAATGAAGTTGGGGAGGAAGTCATGAGCATTGAATTTATCCATTTTATCTGCAAGTCACAAGACAAACCCTAATGTCAGGCTAAACTCTCCTAATCTTGTCCCAATATAGGCCTCAATCTATAAGCAGTATAGACCACTGATGCCCCAAGTTAAAATTGTACCTTCATTAGCTTATGCTACTCCGTCCTCCGCTCACAGATCGTACGTACGCCGCACGCGTGTTATGCATTATATACACTGCGCATGTATGAAAATCTGCCTGCCCCTGACCTTCTTTCTAGTATATTCCCTGCCCCTTCTCTTTCGGCGCAGTGGGAGAGCGCATGGCGGAGACAGAGCAGGTGCATTCAGAGGAGAGCAGCAACGACAAGGAAAGCCTGGAGCCACAAACGTCACAATTTAAGGCCTCAAATATGTCCTTTGTTGAGATGGTGGATGAAGAAGAAATCGAAATAATCTACATATTCTAGTAACATAGTAAAATACCGTATTTATCGGCGTATAACACGCACTTTTTCCCCCTTAAAATCGGGGGGAAAGTCGTGGGTGCGTGTTATACGCCGATCCCCCAAAAAAAAGTGACAAAAAAAAAAACCGAGCGCCGCTGAAAGAAAACGAGTGCCGCCGAAAAAAAACGAGTGCCGCCAAAAAAAATGAGCGGCGCCGAAAAAGACCGATCTGACTGTTCGGCTCCGCTCGCAGTCAAGCCTCCCTGCTCTCGCTTCCGAAACAGCAGGGAGGCCGGACTGCGAGTGGAGCCGAACACACGGCTCGGGCTTTTCCGGAAGCGCTCGTTTTTTTTAATGGCGGCGCCCGCTCGTTCTTCTCCGGCGGGAAATTTAAACATGCCACAGACGCTGACAAGCTGCAAAAGACACTGACAAGCTGCAAATCACACTGGGCAAGGCTGCAAGACACATTGGGCAAGGCAGCAAGACACACTGGGCAAGGCTGCAAATCACACTGGGCAAGGCTGCAAATCACACTGGGCAAGGCTGCAAATGACACTGGGCAAGGCTGCAAATGACACTGGGCAAGGCTGCAAAATGACGCTGGGCAAGCTGCAAATGACGCTGGGCAAGCTGCAAATGATGCTGGGCAAGGCTGAAAATGACGCTTAAATGTAAGTTTTTTTTTTTCCCTAAAACTTCCCTCCTAAAACTTTTTTCCTTAAAATGCCCTCCTAAACTTTTTATATATTCTTTATTTTCGTCATTTTTATCGTTGTACAACACATTGTCTTTTGATCAGTACATTTTCCAAATACACCAGCATTTAATTTGTATAAATGTGTCAGTCAATGTCCTCTCTCCTAGAGGGTGTGTGTAGAGGAGAAATGTATACAAAAAAAAAGAAGAAAAAAAAAAAAGAAAAAAAAAAAAAAACAGTTCTCTCGCCCCTCCTCGCTCGTCTCCTTCCCCCTCTTTTGACTTTATCCCTCTATCAACCTTTGAAATCTCTCCGTCTCCCTGAATGCCAGCCAATGCCCCCATATCCTTTGGAATTTTGCCTCAGTATCTTGAGTTGTGTGTATGGCCTGCTCTATACTCCTTGTCCATTCTACCCGTCCTACCCATTCTTTCATATGCGGGGCTTCCTGGATTTTCCATAGGCATGGTATGAGGGCCTTGGCCGCATTCAGTAGGTACGGCGTTACCTCTACTTTGTACTGGGATAGTCTCTTGTCCGTGTCATGGAACAGGCATACCCATGGTTCTTTTTTTAACCTTTCCCCCGTTATGTCGAAGATGGTTTCTATTATTTTGTCCCAGTATACTTGTATCTTTGGACACTCCCACCATAGGTGTGCGAAAGATCCCACTACGGGGCAGCCCCTCCAGCAGGTTGGGGCAATATCTTCCCTGAGTTCGTGTGCTTTCTGCGGGGTTACGTACCACCTTGATAGGAGTTTATATGACATTTCTAGTGTCTGTGTGTCTTTTGCTACTAAGTGTGTCATCTTAATTATTTTGTTCCTATGGGGGTCATTGCTTAAAGAGCCTATCTCACTTTCCCACTTTTCTAAGAAGGTTGGATATCCCTTATCTGCCTCCTGCGTCAGTATTTTGTATATTTTTGATATCCTACTCTCTAGACATTGGGGTGTTTTCAGTAGTTTCTCTAATGGTCTCAGTTGTCTGTTCCCTCTTAGTGGTTGTGGCAGGGTTTGTGCAAAGTGTTGAATCTGGGCGTGTCTCCATTTATCTAATGGTTTGTGTCCCCATTCCCGTGTGATTTCCTCATAGGTGCATATTCTATTCCCTTTCATCACATCTTCTAGTCTAATGTCCTCTTTATTGGACCACCTGTAGAAATATAAGTGTTCTTCCTTTCCTGGTCTAAAAAAATTTGTGCCTAATAGTGGTATTAATGGCGAGTTACATTCCCATCCGTGTCTCTTATTTATTCGATCCCATGTTTTGAGTGTGTGCCTAGTGTAGGGATTTGTGTTTGGTCCTAATTCTCGGTGCTGTGGTGGAATCCATATCATTTTCCCTAAATCTGTGCTGCTTAGTGTTTTTTCTAATTCCACCCACGTCTTTGCCTCCTTGTTGTGGGTCCAGTCTGCTATCCTAGAGATTACTATAGCTTCATAATATTTTTTAAGATCTGGGGCTGCTAGTCCTCCTCTGTCCTTTTCTCTTGCTATTGTGTTATATGAAATGCGGGGCCGTCTGCCCGCCCAAATAAATTTTAAGGTCATAGTTTTAAGTTTACTAAAATATGTCTGTGGCAGAGGGATCGGGATCATTTGGAAGGTATATATTAGTATAGGGACTATGAACATCTTCATTGCGTATATCTTGCCCGTCCATGAGAGCGATTTATATTGTATCCTTTTTAGTTGCACTTTGATTTTATTCAACAGGGGCATGTAGTTCGCTTCAAACAGGTCTCTTGGTTGCGCTGTTAATTTTATTCCTAAGTAGCTCAATTCCTTTTTACACCACTTAAATGGTAGCTTGGCTTGGAGTGCTTTCTGTTCTTCTCTGGGTAGATTTAAATTTAAGATCTCTGATTTGGCCATATTTACTTTGAAGTTTGATAGCTTCCCATATTGCTTTAATTCCTTAAGGACTATGGGGATTGATGTTCTCGGGTTAGAGATGTAGAGAAGCAAGTCGTCCGCGAATGCAGCAACCTTATGCTCCCCCTCTCTCACTCTTATTCCTTGGATGTCCTGATTTTTGCGTATTGCCGTCAGGAGGGGTTCCAGGGTGATTATGAATAAAATTGGGGAAAGAGGGCAACCCTGTCTTGTCCCGTTAAATAATTCAAGGGGACAGGACAGGGTGCCATTAACTCTAATTCTCGCGGTCGGGTGCTGATAAAGGGATTTAATCCATCCCATCATCTTCTCACCCACCCCCACATGTCTTAATGTCTCGGTCATGAACTCCCAATTAACTCTGTCAAAAGCCTTTTCGGCGTCAATAGACAAGAGTACCGTGGGTGTCTCTTTCCTCGTGGCTTCGTGTATCAACAGTATAGATTTTAAAGCGTTGTCTCTCCCTTCTCTCCCCTGAATAAACCCCACCTGGTCCTTATGAATCAATTTTGGCAAATACCGCTTCCACCTTTCTGCTATTATTTTGGAGAAAAGTTTTATATCTGTATTCAATAAAGATATTGGTCTGTAACTCTCTGCTGGGTCTTTTCCCTCTTTCAGGATCAGAGAGATATGTGCCAAAAGTGCTTCATCTCGAAACTTCACCTCTTCCCCTATTACGTTGAAGTATTCACATAGTTTGGGTGCTAATTGTTTACAAAATTTCTTATAGTAAAAAATGGAGTAGCCGTCGGGGCCCGGGCTTCCACCGAGGGCAGTATTCTTAATTGCTCTTTCTACTTCCTCAATTGTTATGGGGGCTTCTAGAGCGCCCATCTCTTCTTTCTCCCCTCTTGGGAAGTCTAGGTCCCGCAGGTACTCCCCTATTTCCTCCCTTAGCCTGTCCTTATCTTCCCCCTTGTGTCTTATATTGTATAGTGTGCTGTAATAAGAATGGAATGTGCTGGCAATGGCTGGAGTGGGTATTTGTATTTCCCCCTTTTTATCTCTAATCATCGGGATAAAGGTCCTGTTCTTTTTTTCCTTTACCCTTTGCGCCATCCATTTTCCTGATCTATTCCACCATTGGTATTTTTCTTTATTTATATTAAGGAATGCCGATTTCCTCTCCTGTTCTAAGCACTCCTTTAGTTCCCTCTTTTTTACTATTAACTCTTGTTTTTCGGGGATCCCTTTCGGCCTAGTATTCTGTTCTAATTCAGATATTTCTTTATATAGCTGGGTTTTCTTTTTTATCCTTTCCCTCTTTTTCCCTGCTCCAATCCCTATCAGTATCCCTCTGATTACCACCTTGTGTGCCTCCCAGAGGGTAGGCCTGGAGATCTCTGGTGTGTCATTTAATTCAAAGAAAGTTGTAAGCTCCTGTTCGATCCTGTTTATTGAGTCCTGGTCTTGAATTAGAGAGTCGTTTAACCTCCAAGTGTTTCTTGGCCTTGCTTCCCCCTGTATCTCCAGGGGCGTGATCTGATATGGTGGTGGCTTTTATTTCTGCTTTTTCGAGGTATGAGGCTAGCTGATGTTCTATAAATATGTAGTCTATCCTAGAGTAGGACTTGTGGACGGCAGAGAAATAGGTATAGTCCCGTTTTTTTGGGTGAGTGGTCCGCCAAGCGTCTAATAACTGCCAACTGTCCAGTGCTTTCTTCACCATTTTTTGTCTTTGTGGTGTATATCTATTCCTCCCCCCTGAGGTGTCAACCCTTGGGTCCATGCTCCAATTTAAGTCCCCTGCTATGATCAAGTAACCCTCCTTGAAACCCTCCAGTTTTTTCAAAACTTTCTCAAAGAATTTATCCGGGTTCTTATTCGGTGCATATATGTTCAAAATCGTGCATTTCATGTTAAATAGTTTTCCTTTAATCACCAAGTACCTTCCCTCTGGGTCAACCAGTTGCTCGTCTAATTCAAACTGTATTGTCCTTTCAAATCCTATAGCTATCCCCTTTGCATATGAAGATGGGGAATCTCCGTAAAACCATTTCGGAAATTGATATGAGGCCAATTGGATACCAGAGGTGTGTATGATGTGGGTCTCCTGGAGGCATACTATTCCTGCCCCCAAAAATTGGAGTTCTTTGTTAACTTTAAACCTTTTTGCTTTTGTGTTTAGGCCCCTTACATTATAAGTGATCATATTAATCATTGTCCTCGTTTACTGCCTGGTCTCTGTTACCGAGCATCTGGTTGGACCCAGGGGATTTGTCCCTATTGAGGGGGTCGGTGTGAACGAGCGAGATAGTGTACCCCGAGAGAAACCGAGAAGAAAAAAAAAATAAAACCCCAAAAACCCAAGCCAAAACAGAAAAAACAGCTCCAATCCCCCAATCTTCCCCCCCTTTTCCCCCTCCCTTTCCTCCCTCCCTCCTTCTGAAACAACAGGCCTTCTAAGGCTGGGCAGAAGGCCCTCTTTTTTGTTTGTTTGTTCCATGGGTCAGGCTGCCTTCCTCCTGAAGTCGCCTTCTCTCCATAGATCCCTGGGGTTCACACCTTAGGCCGTCTCAGGTCCCTCCCCGTGATCCCCCCCCCCCCCCCCCCCTCTCCCTCCCCTTTTATTGTCTGCCTGGTGTTTATTACCTGGTGTTATTTGATTCCCCCCCCTCTCCCCTCTCCTTTATTCCATTTTGGTTTTCTCTGTGGTGGGCAGGGCACCCCCCCTCCCCCTTCCCATCCCGGTAGTGGGGGTGGGCATATGTCTAACCGCTCACAGAAACCTCTCAGGTCCTCTGGGAAGCGCAGAACTGCCAAATGTTCATCCTTCTTTCCTATCAAGCAGGCTGGGAACCCCCATTGGTAGGAAATCCCTGAGGCCACCATCAGTTCCGTTAGAGGCTTTAACTGTCTCCTTCTTGTCAATGTCTCCACTGCCAAGTCCGGATAGATCTGCAGTTCTGCGCCCTCATATGCGACTCCTGGGAGGGTCCTAATTTTTCCCATTACTAGAGCTTTCTCTTCTACGTAGTGGAACCTAGCTATGACGTCTCTCGGTTTATCTGCTATGCGCTGTGCTATCCTGTGGATTCTATCGATTTTTAAAATCTCTGTTACTTCTCTATCTAATAGTGGGTTAAATAATTGCTGTGCTATTTTCCTGAGGTCTGCGTTGTTGTGTGTCTCTGGGAGGCCTTTGATGCGCACGTTCTTCCTTCGACTACGGTTCTCCTGGTCCTCTAATTTATACTTGAGGGCTCTATTTGCTCTATATAGGGCGCTAACCTGCTCTGTTACCTCATCAATCCTTTGCTCCTGTGCATCCAGTCTGTCCTCTAATTCTTCCATTCTTCCCAGGACCCGCCCAATGTCTGTCCTTACTGCTGCAATTTCCTCTTTTAGCGCTACTTCCATCTTAGTAAACATTTCTGTGAGCATCTCTTTCATATCTAGGGCTTTCTCCTGAGGTTGCGAACTCCTGCCCCTGTCTGCAAGTATTTCAGCACTTTCAGCCCCTAATTCAGACCCCTCTACGCTTGCTACGTCCCTTCTCTCCTGGGTCGTTATATTCGCCCCCTCCCCTCCTTGTGGGCTATTCCCTCCCCCCTTTGGCCCTGTTGTTTTCACTCCGTTTACCTTTCCTCCTTTACTGTCCTCACTGGTTTTCTGTCTAGTTAAACCTGATCGAAGTGGGGCGCCTATCTTGGGACTCCTTGGGGATCTTAATTGTCCCCGGAAGAGAGGGACGAGAAGGAAAAGCAAAAAAAATAAAGAGAACCAAGACAAAGAAAGTTGAGGCAGAATACTGGTGTTACTTGCCATATAGCGTTGAATTCCTCCGGGCTAGCGGCCGGTTGTGAACTTTTACTTTATGTTGTTGATTTCCCCCTCATTTTACCTCCAAATAAGGATGGCCTCTTTGACGCTGATCACCGCTCCCCGACCGCCACTAATATTGATTGATTCTCCCCTTGAGTTTGTATGGATGTCTTTATCCTCTTGTGATCTCTTGTGATCCTCTTCCGGGAGTAATGGCTTTCAAGGGGTTTCCAGGCTACGTCCTTACCTCACCGTGGCCTTGCGAGGTCCCTCCCCTCACCTATTACTGTAGCGAACACCTCCCCCACCTCCACTAATTTGGGGGCCGGAGATTGTCAACCGCTGGTTCGATCTGCTTGAGTGGAACACCGGTTTTGCTATCTGTGTAAACTGCAGATGTCAGGAAGGCCGGGGTCCGTAAGGTAAAGAGGGGAGAAAAAGAAAAAAATCAAATGAGGGGGGGGGGGGGGGGGGTGATGGGCAGAGGAGCGCCAAGAAGCAGGCTCTCAGTATTGGTCCTTTCTTACGCTCGGGGCTATTCTCTTTTTCCAGCCTTTCTACTTTTGCAGGAACAGTATTATTGTCCCTCCTGTAGGCAGCATTACAGGGGTCGCCGCAATAGCACTAGTAATAGCAATGGATCCTTTATTAACAGTGTTTATAGTAGCGAAAGCAGCGGGGGTAAACACAATGACCACAGTTACAACAGTTTATTTTTTAGGCTCTTACGTCACAGCATCAAGACATAGGTCAATGTAAAACCAGTTCCTTGTGTTATCTTCCCACCTGTTCTGGTCAGAATCGCAGAATCGCTGCTAGTCGGTCTAACGGGATATCCGTCACCACCGCCTCCTCATTCTACCTCTGCCTCCATACATTTAGCCAATGGCAGGGCTGTACGTCACAGATAGCCGCACAGATAGCAGCGGAAATAGCAGCTAGCGACAGTGGCAAGTAACAGCGATAGCAGATAGCAGCAAAATAGCAAATAGTCAATGGCAGCACCAGCAGGTAGCAGCAACAAGCAAATAGCAAGTAGCAGATAGCAATAGCGGCAATGAGACATTGATAGCAGCATATACCCAAGCGGCAGGAGGTCAGCACAATTGCAACAGTCTATTTTTAAGCTCTTCTGTAAAAGACGTTACCTTCCTCTATGGTGCTTTCTCCTTGAGGTCACTTGGCTTTTCCTACCTGCTCCACTCAGGGTCACTGTCGGGCGCTTTTTAGAGGGGTGCCTGCAGTCCTCCTCGTCCTCCGTGTGTACCCGGCTCTAGGTAGTTTCCCTTTCAAGGATCTCTCCCGGTCTGTGAGTGGTCTGTGTTTAATCTTACCGCACTTTAGTTTGTTCGCCAGAAGCTCCTGCCATTGGCCACCCGCGGGCAGGACACCCGGCGTGCGTCCTCACGATTCACAACCTCGGGGGCTGTGGGTAGCAGTCGAGGGGCATTACAAGGGGGGGTCGACTAACCCACTCTACATGCGCTGCGGGCGGGAGGGTTCCATCAGCGTCCTCTCACCGCGGCCGTTGGCAGCAGCATGTTGGGGCTGGGAGGGAGGCTTCAGAGGATTCGGCGGGCCACCTGGAGGACGTCCAGCACGCACCTACGTCATGGTGCTCCACCCCCCATCAACCCTACTCCATTCTTATACTGTTTCATAATGCTATGTCAGCATTTCCTAATAATAACACCCATTCTTATATGGTTTCAGTCTAAAGTTAAGTTATATAACTCCACCCACTGTCCTGACATAGTAACTCAAAAATAGAAGTACCTATACAGCAGAACCATATCTCTCTGTCCTCTGTCCTCTGTCCTGTAACCTTCAAAGACTAATTACTGTACATATAACATACATATGTTTCATATATATTTTTCGTTCAGAAACTTTTATCACTGAAAATATTAATTAACTCAAAATATTTAACAATTCCCCCTCAATGCACTATAATCAACAATATAATAAGTGCATTCATCTTAAATAATAAATGTCTCTGATCCACCTTTTCAATACAAACAATACAATAAAACATTAATACAATAAACATTAATACATTTTAGTGTGTCAGATATTGTACATAAACATTTTCCAAAACTCTGAGATATATCTATGAAAAATATTTAACTATTTAATTCCATTGAGAAAGTATAATATATTATATTTATTAATTTTAATGAATTCTCCATCTAAATCATGTAATATTAAAGATGTTCTTCCTTCAACTTTATACATTTATTTAACTATGTGAAACTCTTATAACTTAAACCATATCATTTAACTATTTTAATATAAAGAAGAAATAAATATCTTTGAAATATCAAATTATATTGCTTTATAATATGAATTATTAATTAATAAAATTTCTTCCATTCCTGGAAATATCAATAACTAAATAACTTCTACAATATACGTTTTTTATACATTATCCTTGACACTGAACAATTTTAAGCATTATAAGTAATCTACTTGTCTGTAGATACATAAAAAACAAAAAACGTTCCCATTATTTGATTGTCATATTTTTATATATGCTATCTATATTTTTATTTATTTTTCAATATATTTATCTATCTATCCATGACCAGGAAGCAAATCTTTCTATATCTTTTATTTTCAACATTCCATAATATTTAAATTCAACAGTAACTCTGTTTAGACATATTAAATCGTTTTCTTCATATACTCTAACTATACCTTTTGTCTTTCCTTTTATCTTATTACTATCGTCATTATTCAGACAATTCATAAAAATCCCAACTCCCCCTCACATAGTGATCGACCAATCAATATGTCGCTTTTAATGCAAGTCCATATGAATAAGTTCACCCAAAAATTATAGTCCTTGATAACGTAATCAAAAAAAAAAATAGAAAACTGGTGCTAAACCCACGATGTCTCTGATCTGTAGCATTGGACAATGCACTCCTAACACATTTATTTATAAATTCCAATGAAATTGTCTCATCATCCACATACACTTGAATGTAAAATGACCGAGAGAGATCTCTATATTTACCAAAAATACTAAATTAATAAGGGCTTTCGTTAGATCTTGAAATTATTGTATATAAGTTATCTTTTGTTATTAAAAATATTTGCCCTACAGTAAGCCTATATAATTCATTAAAGTTTACTCAGACAGATACTTTGTCTGCAAAAATCCAGTCCCAAAAAATCTTATTTTTAAAACCAATTACTTTAGTAGGTAATAATACCTTTTAAATATATATTTTTCTCATCCATGAACCCTCTTCCAGGTATCTGGAAGATGTAACACAAAAATGTATTGTGCTTTGATCCACAAAAGTGAAAAATGTCATGGCATGCCAATTTGTGTAACTTGATCTGCATTTCTCTGTTGATAATACACTCCTCACATGTCACCTACTCTTCAGAGAATGATCTGTTACTGTCAATTTTAGCTACCATGCTTTGTACACCCTACTCTGTACAATTCGGTAACAATATTGTTTCTCGTTTTTAAAATGTTTAACCTTTTTACCACTTTTTAAACATATTTTGATTGTACATCTGCCAAAAATCATGTACACTATTTTATATGACTTTCCTGATTATAGTAATGACAAAAAATTGTTTAGAAGACAATCTCGTGAAACTCACAGATCCTGCCCATGACCTGTGATTGGCCATTTCCCACAGAAAACTCCTCCCCCCAACCAAAGTCCTTATTTTTTCCAGAAATACTCATTTACAAAAACTTTTAACAATAGTTTTTTTTTACAATTTTTTAGATTGAACAAAACTTTCATAGTTTTATATTTTCTCTAGGTAGCCTTAAGTAAATTAGAACAATCTACTACTTTAAATTTAATAACCAAATCCAAGTATGGAATTTTTTGTAAAAATTGCTCAATCCTTAACTTAATATTTCCTGCAACCAAATCTGTAGGATTTTTGCAAAACACTAAACATCATGTTTTCCATTATCTCAATTTAATACTGTTCTTTCCACAATCTTAATCAATAGTTTTTCTCTAAAAACTTTGTTATGCCCCTTTTTATGTGTTTTAGAATGACCACGTGTAATAACACACATTTTCTGTTGTTCAGGGCTTAAATATTCATAAACATTTACATGCAGCATTAAACTTAATTTCATTATTAAAGAACTTCTTTACTCTCTGGCATTGCTTAATTACCTTACTACTGCAAGTATTCCTATATTCTATATATATGAAATGTATACATTTCCTGATCGTACTGAAACTTACTTCTGAGCCTAGAGATGTTAACCATTCCCATGTTAACCTTTTATTTAAACAAGCACACTCACCCCTTGTTTAGTATAATAGTCCTGTGTGCACTTAAAAAAACAAGAGATGAAAAATAAATAAACAAATGGAAGACCACCCACATTGTCTTCCACAGATGGCAAGCCCAAGCCACCATTCTGGGGCCGTCTGTACAACTCCGTCTGGGAGATAACTCCACCATCCAACATCCGGCCATTCTTCCCCACGTCAACATACAAAAACTTGTATGTCGCCGACACCACCGCCAACATCACTATACTATTAAACCCCTTGTAATTATAATAGTATGACCCCGAGTTGGGGGTGGGGCGATGTGGATGTCTTTCCCATCGACTGCCCCTCCGCAGTTAGGAGTCCCAATTGAAAAAGAGACAATTCAGTTCCTAGGACTTATTATTTCCACCACAGGCATCTCCGTGGATCCCCAAAAAGTTAAATCTATCCTTAAATGGCCCACTCCTATAGACAGGAAGAGCACACAGAGATTCATAGGATTTGACAATTTCAAAACTTCTCTGCCATCATCTCCCCTATCACCCAGCTTACAGGACAAAACACCAGTTTTTCATCACCCGCAGCACAAGCAGCCTTTGACCAGTTAAAGACTCTGTTTACCTCAGCACCTATTCTGCAGCACCCAGACCCCGTATCACCCTACGTCCTCAAGGTGGACGCTTCAGAGAATGCCGTAGGAGCCATCCTGTCTCAGCGTCGAGGAACAAAATCCCTGTTGCATCCCATCGCCTTCTTCTCAAGGAAACTCAGTCCCGCAGAGAAGAACTACGATATGGGTGACCAAGAATTACTAGCCATAAAGACAGCCCTAGAAGAGTGGCGTTACCTACTGGAAGGAGCAGCACACCCAATTTTGATCTTTACTGATCACAAGTACCTTAAATATCTTAGAACTGCCAAAAGACTGAGGCCACGCCAAGCCAGGTGGGCACTGTTCTTCTCCCGTTTCTCGTTGTTACTTTAAGACCGGGTTCCAAGAATGGCAAGCCCGACATGTTATCATGCATGTATCCAGAAGAGGAAGGACACCACCTGACAGACACAATCCTGCCAGCCCAGTTTTCTGTTGCTACAAGCAGATCTAATCACCCAACTTAAGCAGGCATCCACAAGACCTTTCTTTATAACTAATATCCTCCAGACCCTTTATTAGCTTTGTTGCCCTTCTTTGTACTCGCTCCATTTCCAGTACATCCTTCCTGAGGACTGGTGCCCAGAACTGGACAGCATATTCCAGGTGAGGCCTGACCAAAGTCTTGTAGAGTGGGAGAATTATCGCTTTATCCCTGGAGTTAATCCCCTTTTTAATGCATGCCAATATTCTGTTTGCTTTGTTAGCAGCTTGGCATTGCATGCCATTGCTGAGCCTATCATCTACTAGGACCCCCAGGTCCTTTTCCATCCTAGATTCTCCCAGAGGTTCACCCCCTAGTGAGTAGATTGCATTCATATTTTTGCCACCAAAATGCATTTTTACACATTTTTCTACATTAAACCTCATTTGCCATGTAGTTGCCCGCCCAATTAATTTGTTCATATCCTCTTGCAAGGTTTCCACATCCTGCAGAGAAGTTATTGCCCTGCTTAGTTTAGTGCCATCCGCAAATACAGAGATTGAGCTGTTTACCCCACCCTCCAGGTTGTCTATGAATAAATTAAACAGGATTGGTCCCAGCACAGAAACCTGGGGGACCCCACTGTCCACACTTGACCATTCCGAGTATTCCCCATTTATCACCACCCTCTGAACTCACCCTTGTAGCCAGTATTCAATCCATGTACTTACCCAATGGTCCATGCCAACTGACCTTACTTTTAACATTTATGGGGAACTGTGTCAAGTGCTTTTGCAAAATCCAGATACACCATGTCTACGGGCCTTAATTTATCTAGATGGCAGCTCACTTCCTCATAGAAGGATAATAGATTGGTTTGGCAAGAACGATTCTTCATGAATCCATGCTAATTACTGCTAATGATACCGTTTTCATTACTAAAATTTTGTATATAGTCCTTTATCATCCCCTCCAAGAGCTTGCATACTATTGATGTTAGGCTAAATGGTCTGTAATGCCCAGGGGTGTATTTTGGCCGTTTTTTTAATATTTGTGCTACATTGGCTTTTCTCCAAACAGCTGGTACCATTCCAGTCAGTAGACTGTAATTAAAAATTAGGAACAATGGTCTGGCAATTACTTGACTGAATTCCATGAATACCCTCAGGTCAAGCCATCTGGTCCCGGTGATTTATTAATGTTAAGTTTCACCCATGTCTATTTCTAATGTTGTCCTCTGTTAGCCATGAGGGTGCTTCCTGTGATGTGTCATGAGGACAAACACTGCAGTTTTGGTTACTGAAACCCCCCCGATTGCCTCATGAAGACTGAGGAGAAGAATAAATTCAATACCTTCACCATCTCCCCATCCTTTGTAACCAGATGTCCTTCCTCATTCTTTATGGGGCCAACATGGTCTGTCCTCCCCTTTTTACTGTTTATATACTTAAAGAATTTTTGCCCTAATTGCACCCTTACATATC
Source organism: Lithobates sylvaticus (assembly GCA_028564925.1). NCBI lineage: Eukaryota > Metazoa > Chordata > Amphibia > Anura > Ranidae > Lithobates > Lithobates sylvaticus. The sequence continues at coordinate 113,056,562 of CM053026.1, forward strand.
TTGTTGCATTCTTTGTAAAGTCTGAATGCTGATGATGATCCCTCAGCCTTGTATTTTTTGAAGACCTTCTCCTTTGCTTTTATATGCATTTTTAAATTAGCGTTAAGCCATCCAGGACTTTTGTTCGCTCTTTTAAATTTATTTCCCAATGGGATGCACTGGCTAATGCTCTTATTTAATATGATCTAAAAGCAAACCCATCTCTCCACCGTGTCCTTTGTTCCTAAGATTTTATCCTAATTTAGATCTTCTAGCAAGGTTTGTAGTTTAGGGAAGTTGGAAGTTTTGAAATTCAGTGTCTTTGTGTTTCCATTGTGTCTCCTATTTGTGTGATTTATACTGAAGCCAATTGACGTGTGATCGCTATTTCCTAAATTGCCCCATATTTCCACATCCGTAATCAGGTCTGTATTGTTGGTAATCAGTATACCTTGTTTCTAGTTGGTGCATCTACCATCTGACCCATGAAATTGTCCTGCAAGACATTTAGGAACTGGCGAGCCTTAGACAAATGCGTGATTCCCTCTGCCCAGTCTATGTCTGGATAATTAAAATCCCCCATTATGATAACACTTCCCATCCTTACTGCTAATCCAAATTGTGATAGAAGGTCCGGCTCCCCTCCTCCCTCAGGTTAGGGGGCCTATAGCATACACCCAGTATTATTTTCCCTTAGCTTAATGCCTTTGGAGCTCTACCCATAAGGATTTCACCTCCTCCCTAGCTCCCTTATTGATGTCATCTCTCACATTCACTTGTACATTATTCTTGATCTATAGGCATACCCCTCTCTTGATGAAAGATATACAAATAGCGTATAAATGGTGCGCAATTCAACCTTAATTATGTGAGCATAGATCTTTAAAAATAATTATTGCCACAATGTCAATTGTGTTCAATAGTGCACAAGTGAAAAAAAATAAAATAAAATATATATACACTCCGTATATATAGTGCTGGAGGTGTGTGAAATAAAATATACAATCCTTGTATATAAATTAATATGTGAGTATGTGATCCTTATTATAAAAGAAATGCCAAACGTGCATATAAAATCTTATTTAATAGGTGAAAGTATTTGTTGTGTTGGTAAAATGAAAAAAAGTTGAACGACGATTCAGTGATAGCAATCAAGATGATTGGGAATTGTGTGCTGTGTTAGAAAGATTGAAGGAACTCTGGCGTAGCAACAGGTGCTCTGACTACAAGATTGGTACCATACACCAGACAATTAGTGTTGAATACAATCTAATTGCAACAATATGCAGATACACCAACAACCACCGCTCCAAGACTCTCCTTACAAGCGAATGCTCCTGCTCCTGTGTGGGAGCCCCAGGTGCTGGCTAATAGCACAATGATTAGAAATCAAAAGGAAGAACTCCGGACAGCCGCACACCGGGAAAATAAAATCCAAAGGGTTTATTTAAAAGCAAAAAGACACTACAATCCAAACACGGCAAAAAGGGGGGTACAGAGCTGACGCGTTTCGCACTGTATTTCAGTGCTTACTCATAGCTGATATACTCTCAAATGGACATCAAATATATATGGTTACAACGTATAGGTCACATAATTACATGATCGAAAAGAGCTGTGGCAAACAAGCAGAGTCTGATGTTGATTGGATTTCAAGATGTGCAGCTGAAATGGACCATGAGACCGAGTATAACCAATTAAAAAGACAAGCAAATTAAAAACTTATAGTGAAGAAACCGGGAAATTTGAAATATCGTATGAAACAATTCTATTTTGTGTAAATAAATAAACCACAATTCTTTTTTATGTGAATAAATAAATAAGCCAGAATGCATGGGTGAGTGCGTTGAATTGCTTCAGAAACTCAAATACTATAGTGGAGTCTTGAAAGGTATGTGCATTTTGCAATTCTTTTTTATGTGAATAAATAAATAAAAGAGCCAGAATGCATGGGTGAGTGCGTTAAATTGCTTCAAAAACTCAAAGACTATAGTGGAGTCTTGAAAAGTATGTGCATTTTGCAGGTGCATTTTGCAATTCTTTTTTATGTGAAAAAATAAATAAGCCAGAATGCATGGGTGAGTGCGTTAAATTGCTTCAAAAACTCAAAGACTATAGTGGAGTCTTGAAAAGTATGTGCATTTTGCAGGTGCATTTTGCAATTCTTTTTTATGTGAAAAAATAAATAAGCCAGAATGCATGGGTGAGTGCGTTAAATTTCTTCAGAAACTCAAATACTATAGTGGAGTCTTGAAAAGTATGTGTATTTTGCAGGTGTATTTATGTGAATAAATAAATAAATAAATAAAGCCAGAATGCATGGGTGAGTGCGTTAAGTTGCTTCAGAAACTCAAAGACTATAGTGGAGTCTTGGAAAGTATGTGCATTTTGCAGGTGTATTTTGCAATTCTATTTTGTGTGAAAATAAATAAAATAAAAGAGCCAGAATGCATGGGTGAGTGCGTTAAATTGCTTCAGAAACTCAAAAAATTATAGTGGAGTCTTGGAAAGTATGTGCATTTTGCAGGTGTATTGATATCAGTTGACGTTAAACGGTGTGTAAAGTGTAATCACAGTGGTTCAATCATATGTATGAATGAACCAACATAATGGATAATGGATGGGCAAATAATTAATAAATAAATGAGTGTTAACCGAATTCCTTGAGCAAAGCCCATTGAGCAGCACATGTGGAAATCCAAAAATATTTACAAAAACTGATGCATTCATAGTGATAGCAGTATACATTGTGTAGTGAAAGTGACAGTATTTCCTGAAGGATTAATATCAAATCAATACATTTGTGCTATATTGTATAAATCAATACATCAGTATTATATTGTGTGCACATGGTGGTCTTTTCCCATAGTAATCCCATTTGTAGAAATGGCAAAAATTGGGTGACACACTAACAGCAAAAAACCTTTGAATAGTAAAACATTAAATCTGAATGGAATCGGCAGCTGTAAAACCTATGGAAGATGTATCCATATCGCCTAATCATCATTGTTAATGTAATAGTGCCCCATTGGTAACCTGCACGAGACACAGACCGCTGTGTCTTGATAATTGGTTTATTGCAGAATCCTGCTTGCTACACACAAATGAAGCCGATGTTGAGCCTTTATTGGTTACTCTATGTGTGTAGAAGATGTACGGTCAGTAACTGGAATTCATCGCTTTGAGAACTAGTTAAAGTAAGAAATTAACCCTATCAGAAGGTATCGGCCATCACATTTAAAATGGGACTTTGACCGATATCGATGTGTGTATGGGGCACTGAGATTTAGAGATATCGCGGAAACTGGCAAAAACTAGTGGAAAGGAGGAGGAGAAGACAGCCTAGTTTATCCTTACAGACGGAGATCAACCATTACCAATGTTTATCTGTAATCTGGATGTTTAAGAAGCATATCTCATAGCCTTATATGCCTATATGGCTGTATATGGTGGAAAACTTTATAGGGGAGGGATATGACATCCGAAAAGATGTGTGTGAAGCACATGATAGGTCTTGTAATTACATTAGGATCCAAAGAGAAAAGAAAAAGGCGAAAGGATTTTATCACTCATAAAAGTGGGAAACATCCCATTCAAAATTCAAACCTGACGGAATTCTCGTATTGAAAATGAAGATCCAATAAACTTCACGTTTACATAATAGACGGAATTTGTCCCCTCCCCGTTTAGGCGTTACTATCTTTTCAACCCCTTGCATAACCAAACTGGAAACATCCTTTGCATGCACCAGGTTCCAATGTTTAGCTACATTGGTAGAATGATTTTTGGTAATGTCATACAAGTGGTCGTATAGCCGGTCCTTCAAACGGCGTGTAGTGCGACCAACATATTGAATGTGACAACTGGTGCATGTAATGATGTAAACCAGGAATGACGTATTGCAGTTGATAAAAGTGCATATTTCGTGCGTTTTTTTATTGGTACAGGACTTAATATCAGGTCCAGTTTTTATGTGTGTACAGTATGCGCACCCTTTTTGGCCACATTTAAAATTGCCTTTGAAGTGAAGCCAATTGGGTTTGGGCTGATGAGAAAGAAACAGACTGGGTGATAAAGAATTGCCTAGAGTAGGGGCCCTCCGTGAGACTACCTTGATGCCGTTCGTCAAAACACTAGTGTATGCTGGATCTCCATACAAGACAGGAAGGTATCTCATAATGATATTTTTGATGTTAACATATTCAGTGCTATATGGCGTAGAAAAAACGGGTATTTTATCTATAGACAATGATGACTTGTGGGGGTGTTGATTACGGGGCTTGTCTTTTAGCAAACTGTCCCTTGAGATTAGACTAACAGCTGTGTAGGCCTTGTCTATATTGGTACTAAGATATCCTCTGCTTGCAAATCTTGATGCCATAAGTTTGGCTTCAGCATGAAAGGTTTCTGATGTGCTGCAGATACGCTTTAGCCTGAGGAACTGACCAAATGGGACCCCTTTGATGGTATGACCTGGGTGCGCAGAATCTGCTCTAAGCAAAACGTTGCCCGCAGTGGGCTTCCTATAGAGACTTGTGACTATTTTACCATCAACCCCCGAAAGTTTAACATCCAGAAACTCTATGGTATGGGCATTGAGTGTACCCGTAAAACGTAAATTTAAATCGTTGTCATTAAGGTACATGAGCCAAGTGCATAGGTCAGTATGTTCATCACTGGAAATAAACAGCAGATCGTCTATATATCGACCAAAAAAGATTGTGTCTTTTCGACGGGGACTGTCATGTCCAAAGATGCGGGTCCTCTCCCACCAACCCATATAAAGGTTGGCTAGGGAAGGCGAAAATTTCGCTCCCATAGAGGCCCCGCATCTCTGGAGATAAAAGTCCCCGTCGAACATAAAGAAATTGTGAGTTAAAAGATATTCCAGGGCCTGGACAATGAATTCTTGTAGCACCAGTGAAAACTTGCCAGATTCCCTCAGAGCCCATGCAACTGCCTGCAATCCCAAGTGGTGGGGTATACTTGAGTAAAGGCTAGTCACATCGCATGTGATCCATCTAAATGATGGTTGCCACTCAAAGTCGTGTAATTTGCATAGCAGTTGCTTGGTGTCCCTGAGGTGACCCGGCAAGCTGGAGACTAGAGGTTGGAGGTGGTTGTCCACCCACTCACCCAAACGCTCATTTAGGGACCCTATGCCTGCCACTATGGGACGACCTGTAAGAGGCGTGAAGCCCTTGTGCGTTTTCGGCAAATGATGAAAAACTGGTATAATGGGACAGTCTGGGATAAATAATGCTTTTTCAGTACAGGAAAAGATACCGGATGCCACTGCTCTATCTAATAGTGTGGATAGTTTGGTTCTGAATACCTGAGTGGGATCAGATCTGAGGCGCTGATAGGTGTCAGAGTCAGACAATTGGCGCAGTGCTTCGTCCTTGTAGGTGGTGGAGTCTAGGACAACCACACTACCCCCTTTGTCTGCACTTCTAATGACTATGCTCTTGTCCGCTGACAGTGATCTAAGAGAGGCTAATTCTGTCTGTGTAAGATTTTGGGGAGAAGATTCTCTGCGACACCCGCGTGCGAGCTGGACTAAATCCTTCTCCACTAATCGTTGGAATAGGTCAAGATCCCTCCCTCTGGACTCCACAGGGTAAAAATCAGATCTCAACTTAAATGAAACCCTACTTTGTGTATCGGTGGGGTCACAGGGGGTGGGATCAGACTCCTCCAGCAGTTCAACCAGATCTTGGAGTGCACAAACTTCTGAAAACCTTTTAGGTGAAGAAAGAGGAACAGACTCACCTATGTCGCTGGTATCGGGGGGAATCATGATATCTTGTGTATTAGACTGCAGAAAATGCTTTCTCAAGGTCAGAATACGTGAAAACTTATTAACGTCTAATATTGTCCCAAACAAATCAAAATGTCTGTTAGGACAAAAGTTAAGTCCCTTAGATAAAAGACTGGTTTCTTCCTCCTTGAGGGGTCTGCTGGATATGTTGATAACATTTAGGATTGCTTCCTGTTTTTGCCCCGCAGTGCATATTGAGTGTCCTTTGTAGTGTTGATGTCTCTTGCCGCCTCTCCTCGTTTTTTTATGGACGATTTCTTCTTTTTGGTTTGACCGGGTCCGTGAGGGTTTCCTGGGCTGCGTCTATTGGTTAATGCATCCTGCTCCGTGTGAATGGGTGCAGATGCTCTATCTGGTGAAGAGTCTGACATATTGTAAACCAATGTATCTTCTCCAATGTCACTTTCCTGATCCGAGAAGCTGACTTGTTTGGATTTATTTTTGCGTGATCTGGTTTGAAAAAACGGTGGCCTCTTCCAAACATAAACCTTATTGGTTTCATAGTCCGTTTTATCTCGTATCATCTTTCCCCGTTTACCATCTATGACAGATTTTTCCAGCTTGTCTAGCTTACTATTTAGCCGTGCATCAAAATCCGCAAAGTCCGTATGTGTTTGCAGTGCAGCGAGATCGCTCTGTATTGCAGAAATGTCAGACTGCAAAACCTCCATATCTTTTTTCTTTGAGGAAACCAGGATGCTCATTAATTTGAACGAGCAAGCGTCTAGTGTCTCTGTCCATTCCTTTTTATGATGTTCATCAAATAGATCCGAGGAAGGGAATTTCTTGATCCTCAACCCTCTAGGTATGTGCGCCAATGATATGTACTCGCTTAAGAAGTTGATGTCCCAATAGGCTCTGATCTCTTTAGCCATTAAATGTTCCAAACTTCTAAAGTGGCGAATAAGTGCAACACCATCATCATCAAGTGATTGTGTCATTTGCATCTGTGTGGATTGTCTCAAAGGATTGTTACATGATGCCGTGAGGGTTCTGCTGTACCCACCTTCAGCCGAAGGTGTAGATGGAATAGTGTTGTCCATTGCTTTTAGTGATGTAAAGGTGGATTTTATAGCTCCAAGATGAACACAAATTATAGGAGATGGTTTCTTGAGGCAAAAATATCGCTGATGTAGGGAAAATCCAAGCTGGTGGAGGGATTGAGCAAAGTCCAGAGATTTTTGTGTAGATGAAAAACAAACAACCACCGCTCCAAGACTCTCCTTACAAGCGAATGCTCCTGCTCCTGTGTGGGAGCCCCAGGTGCTGGCTAATAGCACAATGATTAGAAATCAAAAGGAAGAACTCCGGACAGCCGCACACCGGGAAAATAAAATCCAAAGGGTTTATTTAAAAGCAAAAAGACACTACAATCCAAACACGGCAAAAAGGGGGGTACAGAGCTGACGCGTTTCGCACTGTATTTCAGTGCTTACTCATAGCTGATATACTCTCAAATGGACATCAAATATATATGGTTACAACGTATAGGTCACATAATTACATGATCGAAAAGAGCTGTGGCAAACAAGCAGAGTCTGATGTTGATTGGATTTCAAGATGTGCAGCTGAAATGGACCATGAGACCGAGTATAACCAATTAAAAAGACAAGCAAATTAAAAACTTATAGTGAAGAAACCGGGAAATTTGAAATATCGTATGAAACAATTCTATTTTGTGTAAATAAATAAACCACAATTCTTTTTTATGTGAATAAATAAATAAGCCAGAATGCATGGGTGAGTGCGTTGAATTGCTTCAGAAACTCAAATACTATAGTGGAGTCTTGAAAGGTATGTGCATTTTGCAATTCTTTTTTATGTGAATAAATAAATAAAAGAGCCAGAATGCATGGGTGAGTGCGTTAAATTGCTTCAAAAACTCAAAGACTATAGTGGAGTCTTGAAAAGGAGGGCCCCTACTCTAGGCAATTCTTTATCACCCAGTCTGTTTCTTTCTCATCAGCCCAAACCCAATTGGCTTCACTTCAAAGGCAATTTTAAATGTGGCCAAAAAGGGTGCGCATACTGTACACACATAAAAACTGGACCTGATATTAAGTCCTGTACCAAAAAAAAAACGCACGAAATATGCACTTTTATCAACTGCAATACGTCATTCCTGGTTTACATCATTACATGCACCAGTTGTCACATTCAATATGTTGGTCGCACTACACGCCGTTTGAAGGACCGGCTATACGACCACTTGTATGACATTACCAAAAATCATTCTACCAATGTAGCTAAACATTGGAACCTGGTGCATGCAAAGGATGTTTCCAGTTTGGTTATGCAAGGGGTTGAAAAGATAGTAACGCCTAAACGGGGAGGGGACAAATTCCGTCTATTATGTAAACGTGAAGTTTATTGGATCTTCATTTTCAATACGAGAATTCCGTCAGGTTTGAATTTTGAATGGGATGTTTCCCACTTTTATGAGTGATAAAATCCTTTCGCCTTTTTCTTTTCTCTTTGGATCCTAATGTAATTACAAGACCTATCATGTGCTTCACACACATCTTTTCGGATGTCATATCCCTCCCCTATAAAGTTTTCCACCATATACAGCCATATAGGCATATAAGGCTATGAGATATGCTTCTTAAACATCCAGATTACAGATAAACATTGGTAATGGTTGATCTCCGTCTGTAAGGATAAACTAGGCTGTCTTCTCCTCCTCCTTTCCACTAGTTTTTGCCAGTTTCCGCGATATCTCTAAATCTCAGTGCCCCATACACACATCGATATCGGTCAAAGTCCCATTTTAAATGTGATGGCCGATACCTTCTGATAGGGTTAATTTCTTACTTTAACTAGTTCTCAAAGCGATGAATTCCAGTTACTGACCGTACATCTTCTACACACATAGAGTAACCAATAAAGGCTCAACATCGGCTTCATTTGTGTGTAGCAAGCAGGATTCTGCAATAAACCAATTATCAAGACACAGCGGTCTGTGTCTCGTGCAGGTTACCAATGGGGCACTATTACATTAACAATGATGATTAGGCGATATGGATACATCTTCCATAGGTTTTACAGCTGCCGATTCCATTCAGATTTAATGTTTTACTATTCAAAGGTTTTTTGCTGTTAGTGTGTCACCCAATTTTTGCCATTTCTACAAATGGGATTACTATGGGAAAAGACCACCATGTGCACACAATATAATACTGATGTATTGATTTATACAATATAGCACAAATGTATTGATTTGATATTAATCCTTCAGGAAATACTGTCACTTTCACTACACAATGTATACTGCTATCACTATGAATGCATCAGTTTTTGTAAATATTTTTGGATTTCCACATGTGCTGCTCAATGGGCTTTGCTCAAGGAATTCGGTTAACACTCATTTATTTATTAATTATTTGCCCATCCATTATCCATTATGTTGGTTCATTCATACATATGATTGAACCACTGTGATTACACTTTACACACCGTTTAACGTCAACTGATATCAATACACCTGCAAAATGCACATACTTTCCAAGACTCCACTATAATCTTTGAGTTTCTGAAGCAATTTAACGCACTCACCCATGCATTCTGGCTCTTTTATTTTATTTATTTGTTCACACAAAATAGAATTGCAAAATACACCTGCAAAATGCACATACTTTCCAAGACTCCACTATAGTCTTTGAGTTTCTGAAGCAACTTAACGCACTCACCCATGCATTCTGGCTTTATTTATTTATTTATTCACATAAAAAAGAATTGCTAAATACACCTGCAAATGCACATACTTTTCAAGACTCCACTATAGTATTTGAGTTTCTGAAGAAATTTAACGCACTCACCCATGCATTCTGGCTTATTTATTTTTTCACATAAAAAAGAATTGCAAAATGCACCTGCAAAATGCACATACTTTTCAAGACTCCACTATAGTCTTTGAGTTTTTGAAGCAATTTAACGCACTCACCCATGCATTCTGGCTCTTTTATTTATTTATTCACATAAAAAAGAATTGCAAAATGCACATACCTTTCAAGACTCCACTATAGTATTTGAGTTTCTGAAGCAATTCAACGCACTCACCCATGCATTCTGGCTTATTTATTTATTCACATAAAAAAGAATTGTGGTTTATTTATTTACACAAAATAGAATTGTTTCATACGATATTTCAAATTTCCCGGTTTCTTCACTATAAGTTTTTAATTTGCTTGTCTTTTTAATTGGTTATACTCGGTCTCATGGTCCATTTCAGCTGCACATCTTGAAATCCAATCAACATCAGACTCTGCTTGTTTGCCACAGCTCTTTTCGATCATGTAATTATGTGACCTATACGTTGTAACCATATATATTTGATGTCCATTTGAGAGTATATCAGCTATGAGTAAGCACTGAAATACAGTGCGAAACGCGTCAGCTCTGTACCCCCCTTTTTGCCGTGTTTGGATTGTAGTGTCTTTTTGCTTTTAAATAAACCCTTTGGATTTTATTTTCCCGGTGTGCGGCTGTCCGGAGTTCTTCCTTTTGATTTCTAATCATTGTGCTATTAGCCAGCACCTGGGGCTCCCACACAGGAGCAGGAGCATTCGCTTGTAAGGAGAGTCTTGGAGCGGTGGTTGTTTGTTTTTCATCTACACAAAAATCTCTGGACTTTGCTCAATCCCTCCACCAGCTTGGATTTTCCCTACATCAGCGATATTTTTGCCTCAAGAAACCATCTCCTATAATTTGTGTTCATCTTGGAGCTATAAAATCCACCTTTACATCACTAAAAGCAATGGACAACACTATTCCATCTACACCTTCGGCTGAAGGTGGGTACAGCAGAACCCTCACGGCATCATGTAACAATCCTTTGAGACAATCCACACAGATGCAAATGACACAATCACTTGATGATGATGGTGTTGCACTTATTCGCTACTTTAGAAGTTTGGAACATTTAATGGCTAAAGAGATCAGAGCCTATTGGGACATCAACTTCTTAAGCGAGTACATATCATTGGCGCACATACCTAGAGGGTTGAGGATCAAGAAATTCCCTTCCTCGGATCTATTTGATGAACATCATAAAAAGGAATGGACAGAGACACTAGACGCTTGCTCGTTCAAATTAATGAGCATCCTGGTTTCCTCAAAGAAAAAAGATATGGAGGTTTTGCAGTCTGACATTTCTGCAATACAGAGCGATCTCGCTGCACTGCAAACACATACGGACTTTGCGGATTTTGATGCACGGCTAAATAGTAAGCTAGACAAGCTGGAAAAATCTGTCATAGATGGTAAACGGGGAAAGATGATACGAGATAAAACGGACTATGAAACCAATAAGGTTTATGTTTGGAAGAGGCCACCGTTTTTTCAAACCAGATCACGCAAAAATAAATCCAAACAAGTCAGCTTCTCGGATCAGGAAAGTGACATTGGAGAAGATACATTGGTTTACAATATGTCAGACTCTTCACCAGATAGAGCATCTGCACCCATTCACACGGAGCAGGATGCATTAACCAATAGACGCAGCCCAGGAAACCCTCACGGACCCGGTCAAACCAAAAAGAAGAAATCGTCCATAAAAAAACGAGGAGAGGCGGCAAGAGACATCAACACTACAAAGGACACTCAATATGCACTGCGGGGCAAAAACAGGAAGCAATCCTAAATGTTATCAACATATCCAGCAGACCCCTCAAGGAGGAAGAAACCAGTCTTTTATCTAAGGGACTTAACTTTTGTCCTAACAGACATTTTGATTTGTTTGGGACAATATTAGACGTTAATAAGTTTTCACGTATTCTGACCTTGAGAAAGCATTTTCTGCAGTCTAATACACAAGATATCATGATTCCCCCCGATACCAGCGACATAGGTGAGTCTGTTCCTCTTTCTTCACCTAAAAGGTTTTCAGAAGTTTGTGCACTCCAAGATCTGGTTGAACTGCTGGAGGAGTCTGATCCCACCCCCTGTGACCCCACCGATACACAAAGTAGGGTTTCATTTAAGTTGAGATCTGATTTTTACCCTGTGGAGTCCAGAGGGAGGGATCTTGACCTATTCCAACGATTAGTGGAGAAGGATTTAGTCCAGCTCGCACGCGGGTGTCGCAGAGAATCTTCTCCCCAAAATCTTACACAGACAGAATTAGCCTCTCTTAGATCACTGTCAGCGGACAAGAGCATAGTCATTAGAAGTGCAGACAAAGGGGGTAGTGTGGTTGTCCTAGACTCCACCACCTACAAGGACGAAGCACTGCGCCAATTGTCTGACTCTGACACCTATCAGCGCCTCAGATCTGATCCCACTCAGGTATTCAGAACCAAACTATCCACACTATTAGATAGAGCAGTGGCATCCGGTATCTTTTCCTGTACTGAAAAAGCATTATTTATCCCAGACTGTCCCATTATACCAGTTTTTCATCATTTGCCGAAAACGCACAAGGGCTTCACGCCTCTTACAGGTCGTCCCATAGTGGCAGGCATAGGGTCCCTAAATGAGCGTTTGGGTGAGTGGGTGGACAACCACCTCCAACCTCTAGTCTCCAGCTTGCCGGGTCACCTCAGGGACACCAAGCAACTGCTATGCAAATTACACGACTTTGAGTGGCAACCATCATTTAGATGGATCACATGCGATGTGACTAGCCTTTACTCAAGTATACCCCACCACTTGGGATTGCAGGCAGTTGCATGGGCTCTGAGGGAATCTGGCAAGTTTTCACTGGTGCTACAAGAATTCATTGTCCAGGCCCTGGAATATCTTTTAACTCACAATTTCTTTATGTTCGACGGGGACTTTTATCTCCAGAGATGCGGGGCCTCTATGGGAGCGAAATTTTCGCCTTCCCTAGCCAACCTTTATATGGGTTGGTGGGAGAGGACCCGCATCTTTGGACATGACAGTCCCCGTCGAAAAGACACAATCTTTTTTGGTCGATATATAGACGATCTGCTGTTTATTTCCAGTGATGAACATACTGACCTATGCACTTGGCTCATGTACCTTAATGACAACGATTTAAATTTACGTTTTACGGGTACACTCAATGCCCATACCATAGAGTTTCTGGATGTTAAACTTTCGGGGGTTGATGGTAAAATAGTCACAAGTCTCTATAGGAAGCCCACTGCGGGCAACGTTTTGCTTAGAGCAGATTCTGCGCACCCAGGTCATACCATCAAAGGGGTCCCATTTGGTCAGTTCCTCAGGCTAAAGCGTATCTGCAGCACATCAGAAACCTTTCATGCTGAAGCCAAACTTATGGCATCAAGATTTGCAAGCAGAGGATATCTTAGTACCAATATAGACAAGGCCTACACAGCTGTTAGTCTAATCTCAAGGGACAGTTTGCTAAAAGACAAGCCCCGTAATCAACACCCCCACAAGTCATCATTGTCTATAGATAAAATACCCGTTTTTTCTACGCCATATAGCACTGAATATGTTAACATCAAAAATATCATTATGAGATACCTTCCTGTCTTGTATGGAGATCCAGCATACACTAGTGTTTTGACGAACGGCATCAAGGTAGTCTCACGGAGGGCCCCTACTCTAGGCAATTCTTTATCACCCAGTCTGTTTCTTTCTCATCAGCCCAAACCCAATTGGCTTCACTTCAAAGGCAATTTTAAATGTGGCCAAAAAGGGTGCGCATACTGTACACACATAAAAACTGGACCTGATATTAAGTCCTGTACCAATAAAAAAACGCACGAAATATGCACTTTTATCAACTGCAATACGTCATTCCTGGTTTACATCATTACATGCACCAGTTGTCACATTCAATATGTTGGTCGCACTACACGCCGTTTGAAGGACCGGCTATACGACCACTTGTATGACATTACCAAAAATCATTCTACCAATGTAGCTAAACATTGGAACCTGGTGCATGCAAAGGATGTTTCCAGTTTGGTTATGCAAGGGGTTGAAAAGATAGTAACGCCTAAACGGGGAGGGGACAAATTCCGTCTATTATGTAAACGTGAAGTTTATTGGATCTTCATTTTCAATACGAGAATTCCGTCAGGTTTGAATTTTGAATGGGATGTTTCCCACTTTTATGAGTGATAAAATCCTTTCGCCTTTTTCTTTTCTCTTTGGATCCTAATGTAATTACAAGACCTATCATGTGCTTCACACACATCTTTTCGGATGTCATATCCCTCCCCTATAAAGTTTTCCACCATATACAGCCATATAGGCATATAAGGCTATGAGATATGCTTCTTAAACATCCAGATTACAGATAAACATTGGTAATGGTTGATCTCCGTCTGTAAGGATAAACTAGGCTGTCTTCTCCTCCTCCTTTCCACTAGTTTTTGCCAGTTTCCGCGATATCTCTAAATCTCAGTGCCCCATACACACATCGATATCGGTCAAAGTCCCATTTTAAATGTGATGGCCGATACCTTCTGATAGGGTTAATTTCTTACTTTAACTAGTTCTCAAAGCGATGAATTCCAGTTACTGACCGTACATCTTCTACACACATAGAGTAACCAATAAAGGCTCAACATCGGCTTCATTTGTGTGTAGCAAGCAGGATTCTGCAATAAACCAATTATCAAGACACAGCGGTCTGTGTCTCGTGCAGGTTACCAATGGGGCACTATTACATTAACAATGATGATTAGGCGATATGGATACATCTTCCATAGGTTTTACAGCTGCCGATTCCATTCAGATTTAATGTTTTACTATTCAAAGGTTTTTTGCTGTTAGTGTGTCACCCAATTTTTGCCATTTCTACAAATGGGATTACTATGGGAAAAGACCACCATGTGCACACAATATAATACTGATGTATTGATTTATACAATATAGCACAAATGTATTGATTTGATATTAATCCTTCAGGAAATACTGTCACTTTCACTACACAATGTATACTGCTATCACTATGAATGTATCAGTTTTTGTAAATATTTTTGGATTTCCACATGTGCTGCTCAATGGGCTTTGCTCAAGGAATTCGGTTAACACTCATTTATTTATTAATTATTTGCCCATCCATTATCCATTATGTTGGTTCATTCATACATATGATTGAACCACTGTGATTACACTTTACACACCGTTTAACGTCAACTGATATCAATACACCTGCAAAATGCACATACTTTCCAAGACTCCACTATCATCTTTGAGTTTCTGAAGCAATTTAACGCACTCACCCATGCATTCTGGCTCTTTTATTTTATTTATTTGTTCACACAAAATAGAATTGCAAAATACACCTGCAAAATGCACATACTTTCCAAGACTCCACTATAGTCTTTGAGTTTCTGAAGAAACTTAACGCACTCACCCATGCATTCTGGCTTATTTATTTATTTATTCACATAAAAAAGAATTGCTAAATACACCTGCAAAATGCACATACTTTTCAAGACTCCACTATAGTATTTGAGTTTTTGAAGAAATTTAACGCACTCACCCATGCATTCTGGCTTATTTATTTTTTCACATAAAAAAGAATTGCAAAATTCACCTGCAAAATGCACATACTTTTCAAGACTTCACTATAGTCTTTGAGTTTTTGAAGCAATTTAACGCACTCACCCATGCATTCTGGCTTATTTATTTTTTCACATAAAAAAGAATTGCAAAATGCACCTGCAAAATGCACATACTTTTCAAGACTCCACTATAGTCTTTGAGTTTTTGAAGCAATTTAACGCACTCACCCATGCATTCTGGCTTATTTATTTATTCTCTTTTATTTATTTATTCACATAAAAAAGAATTGCAAAATACACATACCTTTCAAGACTCCACTATAGTATTTGAGTTTCTGAAGCAATTCAACGCACTCACCCATGCATTCTGGCTTATTTATTTATTCACATAAAAAAGAATTGTGATTTATTTATTTACACAAAAAAGAATTGTTTCATACGATATTTCAAGTTTCCCGGTTTATTCACTATAAGTTTTTCATTTGCTTGTCTTTTTAATTGGTTATACTCGGTCACATGGTCCATTTCAGCTGCACTTCTTGAAATCCAATCAACATCAGACTCTGCTTGTTTGCCACAGCTTTTTTCGATCATGTAATTATGTGACCTATACGTTGTAACCATATATATTTGATGCCCATTTGAGAGTATATCAGCTATGAGTAAGCTCTGAAATACAGTGCGAAACGCGTCAGCTCTGTACCCCCCTTTTTGCCGTGTTTGGATTGTAGTGTCTTTTTTTGCTTTTAAATAAACCCTTTGGATTTTATTTTCCCGGTGTGCGGCTGTCCGGAGTTCTTCCTTTTGATTTCTCACAATACACAGGTACTAACGATCATCCACACACACTACTCAGACAACACTCAGGTACTCACAATACACAGGTACTCCCAACACTCACAATACTCAGGTACTACCTGACACTAATACTCAATACAGCCCACATGCACTCGCAGCACTCGTGTACTCACAGTCCATGTACACTTGCAGCACTAGTGTACTTACAATACACAGGTACACACTCACACTACACAGGTACTCACACTACACAGGTACTTTGACCCCTGTTATAACCTCCTGTTTTCAACTCTGGTTTATAACTCATCACGTAGTCCAGTTCCACTTGGTCTAAGTTTCAGCAGGAAAAAAGGTGGCAAGCTCAATAATGAGCAGGCTCAAAATGAGTTCTACAGAAAGTTATATAAGCCTCAAGCACCTGTGACCAATTAACCACTCCCCTTAATTAGTAGGCTGAAGGAAGGAAATAAAAAAATGGCTGTTTAACCACTTGCCGACCGGCGCACGACGATATACGTCGACAGAATGGCACGTACAGGCAGGAGGGCGTATATATACGTCCCTCCTTTAGCCTGTCCATGCCATCGGGACCGCGCTGGGAGCGGCGCGCTCCCGCGCCGGTCGGGACCCCCGTGAGTCCGGCCGCAGTCCCCGCGGACTCGATCGCCGCGGGGACTCCCGCGATCGTCTCACGGAGCGGCTGAACGGGGAGATGCCGAGATAAACAGCATCTCCCCGTTCTGCCTAGCAACTAGTGACGCCGATCTCTGCTCCCTGTGATTGGAGCAGAGATCAGCATTCACTAGCTGACAGCCACGCCCCCCACAGTAAAAAACACACCCCTATGCATACTTAACTCTTTCACTGCCCCCTTGTGGTTAACCCCTTCACTGCCAGTGTCATTTATACAGAAATCAATGCATTTAAATGCATTAATTGCTGTAAAAATGACAATGGTCCCAAAAATGTGTCAAAAATGTCCGATGTGTCCGCCATAATGTCGCAGTCACAAAAAAAAATCGCAGATCTCCGCCATTAATAATAAAAAAAATTATTAATAAAAATGCTATAAAACTATCCCCTATCTTGTAAACGCTATAACTTCTGCGCAAACCGATCAATAATCGCTTATTGCGATTTTTTTTTTTACCAAAAATATGTAGAAGAATACGTATCGGCCTAAACTGAGGAAAAAAAAATGTTTTTTTTTATATATTTTTTGGAGATATTTATTATAGCAAAAAATAAAAAATAATGCATTTTTTTCAAAATTGTCGCTCTTTTTTTGTTTATAGCGCAAAAAATAAAAACCGCAGGGGCGATCAAATACCACCAAAAGAAAGCTCTATTTGTGGGAAAAAAAGGACGTCAATTTTGTTTGGGAGCCACGTCGCACGACCGCGCAATTGTCAGTTAAAGCGACGCAGTGCCGAATCGCAAAAAGGGGCCTGGTCCTTTGGCTGCAAATTGGTCCGGTCTGAAAGTGGTTAAAAAGTGACAGAAAAGCTGCAAGGAAAAAGAACCTAAAAATGCAACACAGCAATCACCAGCAGTCAATAACAAAATTTGTTCACACTCTCCACTCAAGGTTCCCACTGTTCAGCTTCCAACCAACAAAGTCAGATTTGTCCGCCGCAATGTCACAGTCCCGCTAAAATTTTCAGATCGCCACCATTACTAGTAAAAACAATATAAAAAAATATAAAAGTCCCTAAATCTATCCCATAGTTTGTAGACGTGATAACTTTTGTGCAAACCAATCAATATACGCCTATTTTTACCAAAAATATGTAGAAGCATATATATCGGCCTAAACTGATGAATACATTCGTTTTTTTTATATATTTTTTGGGGATATGTATTATCGCAAAAAGGTAAAATTTACATTCTTTGTTTGTTTATAGCGCAAAAAAGTAAAACCGCAGAGGTGATCAAATACCACCAAAAGAAATCTCTATTTGTGGGAAAAAAAGGACGTCAATTTTGTTTGGGTACAGCAGTGCACGGCCGCGCAATTGTCAGTTAAAGCGATGCAGTGCCGTATCACAATAAATGGCCTGGTCATTGAGGGGGCAAATCCTTCCGGGCTGAAGTGGTTAATGAACAGCTAACATAAACAGTAATCTAATTAGACAGTAAGCTAATTCAGAACTTGTCACCTAGAGGAGCCTAGGTGACTCAGGTCACTGCGCACCCACACAATGTTTTGCTTAATCAGGGATCCCACCCCACCTCACACAGTCCGCCAACAGTCTACAACAGTCTTTTAGACAAAACTCATACAATGTTCCAACAGTCTGAAAATATCTTTATAGATTTTTTGAGGGAGATGTTTTATAAATATATTTCTGTCTTAAGTGGTAAAACTCCTCCAGGAGGGCCACCATATTTCCTCTGACTATTTACCTGTACATGATTATTATTACACCTTTCTATCCACTCCATAAGAGAAGCTTTACTAACTTTATTCTGAGAATTAATGCTCACTCTCAGCGTTCATCACATTGTTCTCCACCATTAGAGAATGATCTTCTCTCTTCATGGGATCAGGGCTGAAATTAGCTCTTTTCCATGCTCTGACCAGGAGAAGCAGACAAAATCCCCAGTCTCCTGCAAGGGTCATAGTTAGTGGGTAGAAAGCTAGCCCTTAGTCCCCTCCAAAAGCCCCTTTCCCAGTTGGGTTTGTTACAACCTTAACCACTTGCCGACCGCTGTCGGCACATATACGTCGGCAGAATGGCACGGCTGGGCAAAGTACTGTACCCGTACGTTACTTTGAATCAGTGCACCTGCCGCGAGCTCCGTGACTAAAAATGTGTCAAAATTGTCCGATGTGTCCGCCATAATGTCGCAGACATGATAAAAATCGCCACCATTACTAGTAAAAAAATAATTATTAATAAAAATGCCATAAAACTATCCCCTATTTTGTAGACGCTATAACTTTTGCGCAAACCAATCAATAAACACTTATTGCGATTTTTCTTTACCAAAAATATGTAGAAGAATACGTATCGGCCTAAACTGATATACGATATATTTTTGGGGGATATTTATTATAGAAAAAAGTAAAAAATAATGTCTTTTTTTCAAAATTGTCGCTCTTTTTTTGTTTATAGCGCAAAAAATAAAAACCGCAGAGGTGATCAAATACCACCAAAAGAAAGCTCTATTTGTGGGAAAAAAAGGACGGCAATTTTGTTTGGGAGCCACGTCGCACGACCGCGCAATTGTCAGTTAAAGCGACACAGTGCCGAATCGCAAAAAGCGCTGTGGTCAGGAAGGGGGTAAATCCTTCCGGAGCTGAAGTGGTTAAAGTAGAAACCCAAGGTAAAGCTAACTAATCTTAAAAATGCTCCTTTCCCCTCCTAACACAGCATAGGAGAATCCCATCGTCTTTCCCGGTGGCTTCCAAAACTGACTCCCACTGGTGGATCGACCAGTGGGAGTCAGTTTTGGAAGCCACCGGGAAAGACGATGGGATTTTTATGAATACCCATACAGAAGACCATTCCAGACACTACACATATACTGACCAAAAATACTCTGAGGAAGACCGATACAAACAACAGGTCGAAACGCGTCAGTCTTTTTTGGTCACATCTTACAAAATCACCACTTCTGACAATATCAGTTGAGGGGTCAGGTGTTATCTGTTAGCCTACTATATTTTGTGTACTGTATTTGTATTTTATTCTGTATGGGCTTGTGTTTTACACTTTTTTATGTGTCATTAAACTTTTAAATCTAAATAAACTTTCTAAATTGATCTGGACGGACTTGGTCTCTCACTAAATACATCCGTTTGATAACTCGTATCAGACGTATTGCTGCCTAAAAACCCCACCACACAGGGAGAATCTTTTCTTTTTTTTATCCAAACCCGGGGTGAGCAGCGACCTATAGCTCCCACCTGTGTCAATACCTTCCCCTACACCTATGCTGACTAACCTGTGTTAGAAAGATGTAAATGCTTACCCATTTGCAGACCGCTGCAGTCTGGTCATGCGATCTGACTCCTGTGTTTCAGCCAGAGGCGGCTGCAAGGGTGAGGAGATAACACCAACAAAACATGGGCATAGGAGCCTATGGGAGACATCACCGCTCCCAGGCATTCCAGCTATTCTCAAACGCTCTCTGCCCTCCCCTGCAACTGGCACTGGCTGACATGGGCGTTCATGTGACCGGATCTGCTTAAAAATAGGTTATAAAAATAGGTTATACATCATTCTTACACTATACATTAGGAACATTTTTAGGATTAGTTAGGTTTATCCTAGAATTCTACTTTAAAGAAGAACTCTCACTAAAAGTTTTAAAGTTTTAAAGAGTTTAGCAGAGTTTGGTGTTTGGGAGTTTATTTATTTAATTGGCCAGACTTTAATTTATTCTGGCCATTGAAATTAATAAATGCTAAAATGCTAAATGCGCCTAGCGCTTAGGCACATTTAGACGCGTTTAGCTTCCTTTTTTTACTCCTTTCCTGAACGTGAATCTTCTGCGTTCAGGAGAAGGAGCTTTGACTGCTTCTAAACTCTGCTGCTAAACACCTCTAAAAGCCTATGTGTGCTTGGACACATAGGGGGAGATTTACTAAAACGGGTGCATACAGAATCTGGTACTGTACAGCTGTGCATAGTAACAGATAAACTTCTAGGTTTAATTGTCAAAGCTTAAAGGGTTTGTAAAGTCTCCAGGTTTTTCACCTTAATTCTATGCATTAAGGGGAAAAACCTTCTGTGCTGCAGCTGCGCCTAGAGCAGGGGAGGGCTGGCAGCCTTAGGCCTGGGGGGGAAGTCCAGTGAAGTGGCCCATTGAACCACAGAATCAGCTCACCATCCGTGCCCAGCTGGTTTTTCAATGCAGCCTCACCAGTGCCCATCAATGTCGCCTCATCAGTGCCACCTCATCAGTGCCCATCAATGCAGCCTCACCAGTGTCTATAAATGCAGTCTCACCAGTGCCCATCCAATGCAGCCTGATCACTGGGGCAAAGTAAATGGGGTGTATGGGAGGGATGGGATGTGGGGGTCAGCTGGGGGTGTCAGGGTCTCTTACCTGGCAGCTCAGGTTGCAAGCCACGGCCAGCGCAAGCCGGCACCCAGCCCCACAGCCTGAGCCAGTCACGGGCACCCTGCCTACAAGACTCTGGTCTCTGGGCGTTGTAGTTTCCTCTGCGCTGCTTGGGAGCTTGAATGTGGACTACAACTCCCGGAATGCAACAGTGGCCGACCGCTGCAGCCGTAAAAATAGCAGCGGGGGCCAGCCGTTTTCAGTGTAAGTTAGGGCGGCCTGGGGGGCAATTGCCACTCTGCCCCCCAGCCCAGCCCTCCCCTGGCCTAGAGCCCCCCTTTTGCTTACCTAAACCAGTCCGTTCCAGCGATGTGCATAAGCCCAGCAACAACAGCTGCTGTCTCTGTCCTCACTGGATAGATTTATGCTGTCAATCAAATCCAGTGACACAGGAGCAGGGGGCGGGGCAAAGTCCTGCTGTCTGTGTCAATGGACGCCGCAGCGGGATTCGTGAGCGCACCCTCACCGGTGCCCCCAGCGACTTTCCTTGGGGGGCACCCAATGAATAGGAGGAGCCAGGAGTGCCACTGAAGAGGATCGGGTCTGCTCTGTGCAAAACCCTTGTACAGAGCAGGGAAGTATAACATGTTTGTTATTTAAAAAAAAAAAAAAAAAAAAAAAACGAACCTTTACAATCACTTTAATTGAACAAGCTGAAGTTAAAAGCTGGCTGGTTACTATGCAAAGCTTCACCAAATTCTGTATGCACCAGTTTTAGTAAATCTCTCCCATAGGCTTTTAGTAAAGTGTGTTCAAGGGCTTAGGAAAAAAAATCCCAAAAGCCCCAAAAACATCAGGAGCAGCAGTGTGCATGAGGCCTTTAACCCAACTGATGGGTGTTCCTGTGGAAGGGAGGTACAGCCAGCATTGAGCCCCCTCTGTAAGCAGATCCTTATTTCACTGTATTTTGAAAGAGCAATCAGCACTCCCCCTGATTGCTCATTAGTAAAAGTGAAAAATCACACAACCCCGCAGCACTATGTGATCTTTTACTATTATGAAAGTTATCCATCCCCAGCTGTGTCCAGGGTAAGAGCTGCAAATTTGCATATGCAGGCCTTTTTTTCTTAGAGAATAGGTGCATGTGCATATAAAGACATTCTACCTGTATGGTTTTAAACTGTGTATTTTTATCATTTGTAGTTCAAGGGAATCTGCAAATTGAGAACTTTTTGATTTGTCTGAATGCATATGTAGATGTGTCCCATTTAAAAAAATAAAGAGCACCACGATGCAATTTGTCCATTACCATAATGCAAATGTGTGAATGGATCCTTATAAACAGGAATGAAGTTCAACACTTTAGGCTAAGTGATGGCACATCAATGTTTGTGCACGGGTTAGCCATGGCTGACCATTAGCTATTGTTGACTGTTTTGCATGATGCTTTCACACTGTGCCAGAAAAACAATAGCTGCACCATAGCCTATAAGAGTAAAGGTTACCATAGCTGGATCAAAATTCTGCCAGTTCAGCAGAGCCTGGATGCATTTTGATCCATGTGTGACCATTGCAGTTGAACAAAAATGCATCTATCGACTGACTTCTGTTCAACCGCAGTGTCGGATAAAAGCCACTTGATTAGCTGCTGTAGCCAACGCCTGCAGTGCTGATCAGTGTGTAGCACTACCCCGCAGGGGCTGCAGATGACTGGTTTCCCTACTCCTGTACAGCCAGACGACAAGCATTTTCCTCATCTATCTGGACACAAGGAACAGACTTTGAGCTTGTTTTTTGTTGTTTATTTGGGGTAATAACTTGGAGGGGACAGGGACAACTTCCTCCCTATATACATGCTACAGAACTGTCCTCTTCCTGCTGACAGTCTGTGATAATCAAAAGTCCCTTAAGGACTAGTAACTCTCAGTCCCTTAGAACAGTGGTCATCAACCCTGTCCTCAGGGCCCACTAACAGGCCAGGTTTGCAATATAACTGAATACATCACAGGTGATATAATTTGCTGCTCAGTGATTGCAGTATTCTAGTCTGCATCTCCCCAAGGTAATACATAAAACCTGGCCTGTCAGTGGGCCCTGAGGACAGAGTTGATGACCACTGCCTTATAAAGTAGCAAAAAGTGTTGTAAGCTGCATACCGGAGTATCTCCAGCTCCACTGTAGACACTGATGCCAGCTCTACTATCTGCATCCCCCTTGGCTGCTTCTTCACCAATCCAAACAGCTGCTCTGAAGATCTCCCAGCGCAAGGGAGAGGAAATATTTAGCACAACGCTGTCTTCCAGAAAGTCTTGCTAGATGTGGCAGTCTCTCCCCTTGTAAATCCCCAGGTGTGTTCATGTACTCACACTGTCCTCCCGCTGCTTCTTAGGCAAGACTCCTTTTAAACCGCACTACTGTCAGGATCCTCTTAAGCCAGCCCGAGCTCCAGCTTGGCCCATAGGAATCCCACAGGACCATCTCTGATAGGCCCTGGCTGCTTATATAGCCAAAAGCGATGTTGACCTTTCTCGAGTAAAGGTCCGCAAGGTGGCGGTGTCTTCTGCGGACCTTTGCACATGGTGATGGATGGTGAATGCATGTTTTCCAACCTGGGTCACATATGAGGAGGACTTTACCTTAACAATGAATCTTTGCAGCATCCCTTTGGATTTTATGTTTGGACTTATTTTAGTACGTTATATATTTTTTACTATGTTTTTAACACCAATTATTGCAAACTATCAGCGCGACTCTGTTTATATATGACATAGAAATGGTTGTCGAGAGGCTAATAGGTAAGGAGATAGGAGAATAGGATAAGAAAGGGTAGTAAATAGATAGAGGAAGGCGAAGAGAACCTGTGGACTCCGGTGCAGGGACTGGCTAGGGGGACACAGGAGGGCGGGGAAGGAGAGAGAGAAAGAAGGGAAGAATAGGAATACAATTTTATATTTTTTTTTTCTCTTTTCGGGTTGGGGGAGGCCTCTAGGGACCCTTAGTAACTAGGGCCCACAGATTAACAAGAGGCACTGGGGAACGGATTAGGCTGTGTATGTATATATAAAAAAAAGAGAATAGGGATAATAAACTAGAACAAGAAATTGGAATGAAATTTATTTAATGAAGTTAAATCTCAGTAAATTTAATTGATGGAAGAAATGTATACTTTGTTTGTATTGTATTCCTATGAAGAAATAAATAAAGAATTAAAAATAAATAAAAGAAATGGTTGTCAATGCAAGCATGTTATTGCACACCAAAGTTCAATCACATGCACTTCCATTGACTTTGGGGAAAATGCATGTGCAATAAAATAGATAGGTGTGAATAAGGGAAGCCAATGAGGATGATTTACTAAAGGAGTTGAAAGTCTTCACTCTATAAAGTGTGTTAAGATTCACTTTAATTATCCAATCACATGAAAAACAAATTACTATTTATTTTATATATAATATAAATAATGTAGTGTGGATAACTGAAGTGAACCTTCAGTAAGTGAAGATTCTTAACTCTTTTAGTAAATTAGCCTTTCTATCTCTGCAGTGGATACAGCACAAGCTAATCTAAATGATGAGTGCTGGAAGACTGGTCTATATGGAGTCCTCTGTCTGGAAAATAAATGCATCGGTTAGGATTACCATAGCTTGTCATATAAATTTCATTTACATAAAATGAATTTAGTGTTTTCTTTTTTACACTTTCTTTTATATTTCATATTGTTTTTTCCTGATTTTCTTTCAAATTGTTTATACAACATGATCCCTATTATTGTGCACAGCCCTGTTGTCAGCATATTAAATGAGGAACTTAATTACAGTGATTTTAATGAGGGTTTTCAACTAGCAATTCTGTAAAATCTATGTGAGTTATGGGTTCCACCTCAAGGTTGCGGAGCACAGCTGTCAGCTGCATGATTGGCAGATGCAGGTCACTTACTAATTGAACATGGCTGTTCACTGCACATGCCATCATTTCTCAGAGTGGTCATGGAAATTCCAGTGTTCTGAAACCCTGTAGGAACCAGGCTACCAAAACTACCATATGCTATATCCTTTTAATGCTGTGATTTTCACTTCAATGCTTACTTTGATTATTGCACTTGAAGGAATAACATACAGTACTATATAAATCTGAACATCTACTTTTAAATGGTAACAACATCAAGGTTATTCCGCAAAATAAACCATTAAAGTGTGTAATACTTTACAGTCCACAGTTTGATCAACTGAAATTTTTTATGCAAACCAGTTCTGCTAAGCCTGTTTCCTACCCACACAAATCATAAGGCATAAGGTGGGCAAACCTGGATTCACCAAGTGAAATAACTGATTTGGGTCGATTTAAAGTACCCCTGCAGACCATGGACATTAATATTGTTTACATATTTTTCACAAGCAGTAAGCCATCACTTATCTCTCTAGCAGCTTATAAAGTGAAGTAACTCTCAAATATGTAATCAACGACTCTAAAGTCAGGTTTCACTTGGTTGCTAACAGCTTAGGAACATCTGTGTGCTTACATTAGAAGGCCATCAGACTGCCAAGATGGTGCAGCAGAAAATGAAAAAAAATATATTATAGGTTCTGCACAAGCTCTGGAGAATGAGGGCACATATCGCTTACTTCCATTAAACCAACTTTAGCAGTACAAAACCTCCAAAACTGGAGGACTATAGATTTCCCCATTCCTACCATTGCTAGTCCACAAATTCAAAATCATGTGGATGCTCCATAGTAATATTCAGAACTATACAGCGAGTATTTGTAGACTAAATGACAGATATACAGGGTAGATACCTTTTTCTGATGTTTAAGATCCACAGATGGACTTTTTAACTGCCCAGTGTTTTCCTATTTCTCTCAGCTTGATTTTCTTAAATCTTGCCTACCTGATCTCTTTAGTTTCATAGTTATTATTTTTTATTATAGGTAGTTATACTATATAGCACCATCAATTTATGCAGTGCTTTGCCCATATATATTGCACATGCACATCTGTCCCTGCCCCCAAGGAGCTTACAATCTAAGGTTCCTAACTCACAATCATACATACACAACACTGCCGATGGCTCAGTACTCTCAGCTCCCCGAGCAGAGAGCTGCTGCCTATCAATCAGCAGCTCTCCTACTCTGCTCCTCCATGCTCACTGGAGCACTGAGCTGTGGAGGGGCGGGGATCAGCCATCTCAGCATCTCAGTGAGAGGCTGAAACAGCCATCAGTCTGGACTGATCTATGTGACGTCAGCAGAGAGCGGACTTCAGACTGCTTTCTGCTGAAAATGGGTCACAGGAGTGCAAAAGAATTGCACTCCTGTGAGCCTTAGGAGAAGCCCAGCCAAACGAGTTCAAGCAGGAAAAATAGGTGCAGAATAGGAAAGAAAGAGGTTCCCCCAGGTTGGGAGGGGGGGGGGGTAGTTAGAGAGGCCTAGGCTGGTTGGATGCAAAGTAGGAAAAGCGTAGGACCACCACAGGCCCCATACCTTGAGGAATATGGCGTGGGAGTTGTGGAGAATACCAGACATCTTCTCATTAATAATGAGAGTTGTTAAGGACTTCTCCTTTAATAATACCACTGATGGTCAACCACATTTGGGAGACGCACAAATATGCCATGAGGGGCATGCTAATAAACATTGTTTGTACACAAAAAATAACTGGCAATAGCACAATCAGTTGAGCTTCAACTACTCTGAGACTAGGCCAACACCTTGATCCTGAATAATGTGAAAATTATGTACAGCTGATGCATGTTTAAGTTGTTAGCATGCTCACTTTGAGTATTTGTCATGCCTTCGTTAATAATGCTTGAAATCCTCTTATTGACTTTTTGGTTTCATTAGATTAATCTATGCTGCCATCTAGTGGCAAGTTTGTATAACTGCACTATACCTATTTTAATGTAGTAATTTAGCAAAGCTGGTTAGATTTGGTACATGCAAGCCGGACTTGCTTTCCCATCAGGCCCTGCGGCAGCTTCTGCAGCCATTTCTTTTTTCCCTTTCACCCTGGAAGGAAGCAATCACACCTGCTGCTAAGTTCTACGTTAGCCATCCGGATCCATCTTCGGTATGTTTACTATTTGTGTCTTCAGCTAGATAGATAGGGAAGCACTAATTGTATGATGTTTTATTAATTGCATTTGTTTGTATCTGTTACAGTTTTACTCTATCTTGTATCAATAAAAGTTCAAAAGGATTCTGCGCCTACTGGAATGCATTGGTATGAGAGGAGTAATCAGTGTGTCCAAATACACTTCAGTCACGTGTAGTGAGGGGCATAACAGTATTTGTATTTCAAACTGTCACGATCCAAGTTCCTAAATTTACAATGTTGACTGCATGGAACAGATGGACAATGACCCGAAGCATACTGTGAAAGCAACCAAAGAGTTTTTTAAGGGAAAGAAGTGAAATGTTATGCAATGGCCAAGTCAATCACCTGACCTGAATCCGATTGAGCATGCTTTCACTTGCTGAAGACAAAACTGAAGGGAAAAAGCCCCAAGAACAAGCAGGAACTGAAGACAGTTGCAGTAGAGGCCTTGCAGAGCATCACCAGGGATGAAACCTAGCGTCTGGTGATATCTATGTGTTCCAGACTTCAGGCTGTAATTGACTGCAAAGGATTTGCAACTAAGTATTAAAAAGTGAAAGTTTGATGGATGATTGTTAATCTGT